>JAMPIV010006564.1:0-92891 GCA_024509875.1 Oreohelix idahoensis | reverse complement strand
TTGCCACTTGGCTACGGTCTCATTTACTACTCTGAAAATTTGGTCCTTCCGACCACCTTAGTCGCTGTGATACCACTCAAAGACCCTTACAATAGTCGACAATTGTTACAACAACAGCTGATGATACTTCCTGGTGTTTTATGACACACACTATAACCAGCTTGACAATAAATCAGCTTTTACGCCAAAGTCGGTCACTCGGCACCCACACTGGTGCTTAATACTCAGATACTCACTTTTAAATTATTACTAGTTCTGTCATATATAAATGTTTGCTATTGGCATAACATGATCACTACACAGAGGCGAAACGACACGCACTAAACACTACAAAAACAAAAATTCCAGTCACGAGGAATAAGATTATAACAAAGTAGAGCAGAGGTAGATTAATATATACAATGCGTGACTGTGCACGAACGAAAACAATGGATTCCCTGTAAAACGTATTTACAAGATCGTAAGATGGAACGAGAGAACACACCACTTAAGCATGACAAAAGAATACTGAATGTGCAAGAACAATTTAAAATACAAACTCCACCAGTACACCTAACACCGACAGGGGCTTGGAATGTTAAGTAGGGCAGTCGCAGGAAAAACTGTCTGCCTTACTTCACCACTAAACATACACAACAGCCACCCCCCTAGAAAGAAAATCAGTCTAATTCAATCTTTTCCCCACAAGTAGGACCAGAATGAATTAAACTCGCCACCCGTCCACCCTTGAACACACAAATATAATATTACACAATAGACTAAACAACAATACGCTAAACAATGATGTGCTGAGAGCTATCTCCTTCACTCCACTCACTCCAGTCAAAAGAAACTACCTAACATAACCAATAACAACAGAAATAATACCAATGCCCCAAGTAATAGGAAATAGAGTGGAAAATCCCACCTAACAAACTAACCCCATATAAACATCCAGACTAAGTTCTATAAAGAAAGTAGGGAAAAAGAACAGAACAAAAGGAAAGAAAACAACAACAAATAATTAAGCAAGTTTCAAAAAGCAGAAGAAGAAATAGAACTATCCTACTCTAAAAGATCAGACTGTACGATAAATAGTATCAGACTGATAGACAGAAAAGAAAATTTAGAATTTAGAGGAAAAAACAAGAAACATCAATATAGCATATGGTACAAAAATTACAAACAAAAACTTAACTGACGCTCCAGCGATGCTTGACCCCGTAACTTCTCAGCACTGGTGATGAAAATGAAGACAGACAAACGTAACTCCTACTTGAAACATCCAACGGCAAAATATAAGTCCAGAAAATCAGACTTCTTCATAAGTCTGTGTGCCAGCAAATACAATACTGTCCTTTGGCACGGTACTGCAACCACTATCCAGGCGACTACACTGTTCTACACAATGCTTTCACAGCACTGTCCACTGAAAAATATCAGGATCATAAATCCACATGTCTATGTGCCAGCCAATATCGTTACTGTCTTTCAGCACTATGATACATAAAATATCCCAGTCAGGATCACTTCACTGCGGTACTTCAGGATTCCAGCAGTCTTTAGCACAGAGTACTCCAAGACCACTGGGATCAGCAGCTTCACTCTTCAGCACAGTAAATTTCCCGGGTCACGACAGAGGCGTTGGTAGGCTTCCACTGGACAGGCACATCAGAGATGTATGACAGCGACAGAACTTGGCAAAATCTCCGGAAGGTAATGTTCCCAGGTAGGAAGAGCAGTATGTGTACTGACACTGCTGCAGGTAGGCTACAAAACAACAATGTCAAGAACCAATCTACTCTGGTTGCCTAGATAAAGACCATTATCCAGATACGAGGAGTTGCACACACCCTGGGATACCCACAGCGCAGGTTGGCTGCAGTGCTCAAACAGGCTCTTTCTACAGCACGGGATGGCTGCAGTGCAGGAACATATGTGGTTATGTTGTAGCAGGAACTCCTCAGGAATTCGGCTTTAGTGGCTACTACTTGTGACGGGAACAGGACACTGCCTACAACAAAACACCCTAACACACCTGTAGGCCTAGGTAAACTTAAAAGTTTTACAAAGGTACTCCGCAATAACTCCTAACACCTCTAAGGTAACACTCAAAGTCACAATGTATCAACCAGGATAGCGCAACAACCAAAGTCGTCTCCCCGCCCTGTTGAACACGTAACTTTACTCCGCAGGGAGCCCCGAATGTTACCAAGAAATCGTGAAGACTACCTTGTAATATGTCTACTGAAAGCCAGACACCAGCTGCACTTTATTCCATCCCTTTTGACCCACCTTCTAACAAAACTGGCCAGCCTACACCAAAATTAACTTTCCAACACAACGTCAACCACAAACATTGTCAAAATATTATCTGAACTGACAATAACAATCTTACACAGTGACCTGAGAAACAAAAGAAACTAGGTTACGTATCGCGATGCGTCACACTTGACCACCTACAGTTCACTACTGCTGACTGACAAACACACATACCCGAAGCTAGCAACTGAAAATAACTCACTATCGTGACTTAGAAAACAGAAGGCGTCAACACACTGTGACTGAAACCTTCTAACATACTGTGTGCATCTTAAATTCTGGCCTATCTAGAAAAAACATAGGCACTACGGCCTTTTATAAAGAATAGGACGGACCACCCAGAAATCAGCTGGGCATTTAATACTATAAAATACAGGCCCCATGGCCTAAAGGCTCACCCAAAAAAATCGGACGCAGCCCTCAGATGTCAACTCCTCTTTTTCTGCTGTGGATTTAACACCGATGCTAATTCAATACTTGGCTCATTATCTAAGGATACGACCACAACATGAAATGGTTGACACAGGAAGATAACACTTTCTATAGGATTTCCCCTTTTTAATCAAGCACTACACACAGTATAGCCACACACGGCTGAAACAATATGGAATACATAAAATACATACTGCCCGAGAAACTTCTCGAAGTAATATATCAAAATACTCCTAACAAATGACAGTATAACAGTATACAAACTTAGTGCTGAACAATTGCTCACTATGGCGAACTGGAAAACTACACAATGGAAAAACCAATCCACTGGCAAATTATACCCGAAGGCCTGACAATAATATCACTGGACACTAAACCACACCAGAATTATAATTATGTCCACTAGCCCTGAATCACTATAACCTATCTTTCACATTCAATGAAAAGGGAACCACAAAAATGTCGGTCGCTATCCTACCAAGGCCCAGCGTCAACTGACTCTTTCGTGCCTTTCCATTTTCTACTTCAGGTGTCGCCAGACTAACCAGTTTTTCAAAAAGTTATCCGCGTTGCCAAAACTCGCTGATAACGATGTCACCAATCTATTTTTCTAAATATGCCATGACAGGGATCATCGCCGATGCTATAGAGTTTAAATCACTGTGCTGAGATCCTCTTTGTGTGATCTAAGGGAGGAGATCCTAGCACTGATGGAGTTGTCCAAGTGCAATGAAGACGGTCCTTAAAACCATACCAAACTAACCTTGTTTGGTTTGTTTTCTATTTCCATGAGAGGAGACACCTCATTCCAACATTTATTCTGACTGACTCAAGATGACACTCCATATTTTGTTAAACAATTTTATTTTATTGACACTGGCAGATCAATCGTGATGTTATTACTGACATTGCCATAGCACCAAATGACACAGAACAGTCGTCAGTGATGAAGCGATGGTGCCAGGTGACCATGACCCAAAAAACTGTGGCAGTCATGCGCTTTATGACCCAGTTGAGAATGGACTGTAGCCAGGTGACCCGAGGCTCACCCTTCTATGCCAGTTGTACTTACAAGAGCCTTATCAGTACAGGTGACTCAGAACCTGGCACCATTGGCTTTTACCTAGGCTGGAATGATACAGAAGTTATAAATACAACATTGCACAGAACGAAATGTAAGTATTAACTTTTTAAATGACGCAAAATACAAACATGTTGACTCTGGATGATGAAAGACCCATACAAAATTTAAAAAATCAGTTCAAAAATATCTTTTTAAAAACATACAAGGAAAAAAAAAAACCATACAACGGGCCATGTTTGTTCATTAAGAAAAACAAAAGAGCATTTCTTTTTCCTCCCATTCTTTCACATCAGTTATTGTTTATTATTGCTTTTTTCCTTGTTTGTATTTAGCACTTTTGGTACAATTCTTCACGTTGAATATAATACGGATGTTATTACAACACTATATGTCTATATATATTTTAAATAATTAGGCAAAAAACCTGTACAGAATATGGGTAACCTGTTACTAGTTGGCATGTATGAAAATAAAAAAAATGTAACCTTACACAGATTGAAATGGTAAGTATAAAGTTTTAAATGATAAATATCATTCGTGTATGCTGTAAAAATAAATCATTTACTTGTCATTAAGTATATTCTTCAATTTATAAGTGCCTCATCGTATCACGAGACAGCAAGTATAGCTTGTTCATGATATTAGGTCGTATCATATCTTTGCAACAATATTGTTTTTCGTTATCTTGCATAATTGGGAGATTAACTTAAGTTTGCTTTCACATAAATACAGACATCATTTCGTGCATGTTATCTCATATGTATTCATCAGACAGTACCTTGTTTATATTATCTCATATATCACAGACAGTACATGTTTAGTGTTATCTAGGACACATCTGTCCAGCTGCGAGCAATATTTTTCTCTTATTCTCTTGATAGATTTTTTCTACATTCTTTTTCTATTTCTCTTTTTTCAACTTATCTTTTAAACGTGCTATAAATGTGTGTTCATTAAATCTTCCCTACACACACATTCCAGTTGCTGTTCACCCACCCGAAAATTGGATTGAGGATAATATTCTGGGTCACAGTATAATAACTACACCTTCATAGACATTATCCTCTAAGCTCAATATCAAACTGCGAGAGGGTCACAACAATCAAAATACTTATAAAATGCCATTCACAAAGCGTAAACACGGAAGGTATGCCTAGACAATCTCCCTTTTTAATAATAAACAATGCTACATGTACGAATTCAATAACTGCTGTTTGACACTGAATCTCTAACCACTATCCTTTGTCTGGCTTTCCATAGAGAGGACTGTCTTTGATGTTGCCAATGGAAGAAAACTACTATTTGGTCCTCAACCCAGAGACCATGCAGTTAGCACGATTATATGAAATTAAGTACTTTTAAAGTACTCTGTATGGTGGCATGAATGCGGAGATAAACAGGAAATGTCCAAATAGTCCCCTCTTTCATCCATTGCCAACCAATATGGAACCATTCTCATGTTTTAAAAGTCTGATGTGCGCACCAAAAGATACTGTTTATTTTCCATTCATGAAGCCCATGTGCGCTAACACAAAAGATATATATGGAAGACAATATCCATTTTCACTCACCTGTGCAAGATTGTTTGCCCCAGAACAGTCGCCGGTTGGGACCTGCAGGTCATTAATGAACCCTGTAATAGATATGGTGGACTTTCTTCGCGGTAGATAGAGTAATGTAAAGAAAGAGTTTTCATCATGGTAAAGAAATGTATCACCCTCAAGAACAGAATTCATGATGACAAGATGCTGCCCCCATGAGTTTTAATTAATTTAAGAGGGGAAAATGAAATCTAGGAAAATGGATGTCTTGGCTCCCATAAATCTGTCTCTAGTAAAATGGGATTTTGCTGTTCTTGGTATTTAGCCTTAGTATTAACAATTCTCTCGGCACTGCAATCCAAAATCTGGTCATGAAAGAACTCAACTCGAATGATAGCAGCCTAGTGCGTAAGACTTGACAAAAAGCATTGCTTTTTTTTTTTGCAAAAGTATAACCAAGTGGTTTCTTTAGGGTAGCCTACACCAGCGACGCTTCCTCTTCATTCGATGATGAGAAACCTTGGATCAGGAAAAGAGAACTTGGTCAAACCCCCTGAGATAGATCTGCCACCTAACTATCACACCACCCTTTTCTTACACCTGGAGAAATCAAGTAGTGACCGTATTGCAGTCATAGATACAGATAAGTTACACCACGAAGAACCAACCAACTACATTCAATCGAACTTCAGAACATGTCCTTAATGATGAATTTTTTCAATAGTTTCCCGTAAATGCAATTGAAATCAACGATCTTCCAAGTCCAAATGCTTTAGTATGAAATAGTTTTTTGTTTTACTAAACTCAAGTGAAAATTCCTATTAAGTTCCTGTTATATGACACAAATTTGTCAGTTACCTTTCTAGACATTATTGCACTTTTCGGCATATTTTTGATGATCAATATATTCTATACATGATTTGATTGATACTTATTCTATACAGATGACAAATTTGTGAATTTTTCAAACCACGTAAATTTTCATTGTAATTCTTTTCCTAAAAATCAAGATTAGTTTACTTGACTTTTTTCTTTGGTGTTACAAGTGATGTCTAATACTGTAAGATTAATGTCATATTTGTATATAATCAATGGGGGCTCTTATTCTAATAAATTCAGTACCTTTAAGGGAAAAGTGGCCTGGATACCTATCCAGCTTTTAGTCTGAGTAAGACCATTTTTCCTTCCTGCTGGAACTTTACAACTACATTTTCTGCAGAGTTTCCTTGAAGCACCCCCAAATTTCAAGTGAGATTATCTCTGGGACAAGTTTTTGCGTACTGGATTCATTACTTTCACCTTGTCCAGTTCCCATACCATCATGCATCGGATATAGCAGCACACAAGGCTCACAAACAGTAAAACCCTACTTATATCTAATCGCATTACATCAATCGGCAGTCACCTTGTTTATTTTATCTCTAAATATCACAGTGACTACATATCGAGGTGTTCAGTTCTAATTTCACAGTGTATAACGCTTGTCTTAGACAGCAACTGAGATCTTGCTATCTTACATAATGGAGATGTTCCAGCATAAACATATTTACTTTACATAATATAGACATAAATGTTTTTACATGATCAGTTATCCACAGATCACAGATTGCATCATGTTAAGATGTGGGTGCATGCTGATATACATACAATACACAGATCCCACGAAGTTTCATGCTATCTTCACTTATCGCACAGTCAGCGATGCTTTTTTCTATGTTTTTTCACACACCATTGAAGACTTATGTGTCTTGTTTATATTTCAATCTGACAGAGATCATGTTTCAAATCATCTAACCAAATCACAGACAAATAAGCATTTCAGTTTTTTCTCACATATCACCAGGGGCAACACCTTGTTTGATATGATGTTCTTGGGTTTTGGCAGGTAGCAACTTGTTTGCATTCACTGACCTGAGTGACAAGGTCTGCTGGTGCATATCTAATCCTTGTTATCTCTATTGTCGTCATTCTACTCATCTCTCTTTCAAATTGTCAAGATCATGACTTCCATGCTCCAGGTACTGATAAGTCTGTGTGAGATAACTTAGATTGTTTGTCCCTTGTGATAAATGTGAATAAATGGACTGTAGATCCGGGCTCTTCTTCTGTCATGTTATGGAGGTTTTAGTTTCTATTTCTTTAACTGACTTGTCCATTTTGTTTGCTACAGTTTTTATAGTGGTCAGAAACTTCTACACAGAAATAGAGTAGCCTCGGTCTCACTGACCCAAAGTCCTCCTACTGATTTTCTAATGACCATGCGTGGTTAAGTTACTGTGGTTTCCACATTCTTTGATGCCTTTTGGGCTTCAGAAAAATGCCCATGGGTGACCTTTTCATAATCAGTGCTTGCGCTTGAGAATATTGTTATTGTTAATCAAAATCGTCGCATCATTGTATTCCAGGCAAACACATAGGTGTCTTGCTCAGTCCTCCTGCAGCAAATGTCAAAAGGGTATGAATGCCTAATTGTTCCATTGTTGCGCACTGGTTGGATACACGGCGGATGGCGTCCTCTCATATACGTCCATTCCTTGCTGGTCTTACGTTTGATGCCAAATTCCAAGCAGTCTTAGCATTGATGATTCATCAATTGCTGTGTCTTTCTATACTAGACGAATAACATGAATGCGACCCTCAGTATTTCGTCCTTATCACATGGCCAATGCACCATTTTATGGGTTGCTTTTGAAGCTTAGTCTGTCAACACTTTTCAGTTGGCCAAAACGTTACCCCCGGCAATTGACCAGGACAGCTAGATCCTTATCAGTGCGTTGCGAAGAATAAGAAAGGAATCAGAAGGATTTAAATGATATGACAATGGTTGCAAACATGGATTTGATGACGTGAACTAGGCCATGTAACCAGTGTGTCGTGGTTGAGTTTAAGTGTTTAAGAGTAATTTGTCGAGTTGGACAAATAGTAGTGGTAATCGACAATGATAGTGGACTGACAGAGTTATAGATTACACGTAGCGGTAAGGTGTAAATAGGAGGTGGACTTGAGACAAAAAACCTGGAAGAAGAAGACAAAAAGTTATCTCTCTCTCCAAGCCTCAAAACAATTATATAGTCTAAGCACCTTCCTGCTCTCATTCTCTTTTCTATGGATCCTAAATTTGAGACTATAGTAAAGAGCTTAAAAATGTTAATTATGGATGAAAGGGTCGTGAACAGCGCATTAATAAATGAGTAAAATTTATTAAAGAAGAAATTGTATGAAAATAATGCATATCAGCGACAAACAACATAAAATTTACAGCAATAATCACAAATATGCAAAATACACACCAACGAACAACACAGACCACACAACATAAAACCTGTAGAACACAGAGAGATAAATAAACTAGAGTGTCAGTCTGTCCGCTTTCGTGGGACCAAATGCGCTAGCTCCAGAAAGTGTCTTACGTGTAGATATCCTTCAAGGTGATGGAATAACATACATAACTTACCTGTAGGTGCTAATCATAGGAGACCCCTAAACGCACGAGGGGGACTGGAAGAAAGACTCTGTCTATCTCCTGCTGGACCCGCTCATAAGTGCGAGGTTTTTACATAACCAAGAAAAAGAAATACACACAAGATGAAGTTACTTGAGGACAAAGGGTCCCATGCGCTCTTATCCGGCACTAGAATTTTTCTTGCGTACTTGGTAGTAAATCCGGTTTGGGCTGGCTTGAGTGTGATTTGACTGAGTGCTCCGTTTCCGTTTAAGCACACAAAGTCTGGTGAATTAAATTCTGCTAATAGAACGCTGGTGCTTGATATGGGGAAGCCGCAATGCTCTGACTGGCGATCAGTAGGCGAGTAAGGAAACTACTACTGCAACAGATGATTTTCCCAGATTTGCGTTGGCTCGTTGCACACTGCGTGAGCTTAATTCTCCCCGTTATAGAGGAGAAATGGCATTGACCAAGGGTTTTGGTTCAGGTATTGGGGGGGGGACGCCTCATGATGCTAGTTGTTTTTCAGAAACTCTCTAGATCGAAGAGAACTATGACGTTCTTCGCCTGACTGGATTCTTGCTCTAGCAATTCGGTATCCCTGAAAACTGAGACCCAAAAAGAGACGACCTTTACATCAAGCAAACAATAAAATTACACTAACGTTTTTACAAAAACAGTTACGCTTCACTATGGGATTTTCTTCTTCTTCTTCTTCTTCATTCATCCTGAAAAGGACGGTGGGGTTGCGTTGTGTCCCTTGTTATGTTTGCGCCTAAGCGCGCCTGCATAGGTGATATTTGCACATTTTGGTCGAACAAATCTATCGACTTCTGCACGGCATTTTTTAGGACCGGGTTTGCCTTCCCATTTCGATCCACACTCGCTCAGCCAGACTGCACAGCTGCAGACTGTTTCCAGGACCACCACGTGGAGGTGGAGTGCGGTCTTGACCAGCTCGGGTTCGCGGGTCCTGACGCAGGCAGTCAAGCTATGAGTCGCTGACTGCATCTCTATTTGCTGCGTCTTGAGGTCCCACTATGGGATTTAAATTATTGTAATCATTGCTATGATAATTTAGGGCTGTCTTTAACCATATTAGTCTCGTGTTCCTTCCAGTCTATCAATTATCAGCATGCGCCCGCAGAAGGCTAATATATTTTGTACACCCATGTACCTGTCAGTAAATGTTCTGACAGCAAAGCTACTCCTCCTTCTTCCAACTCAACATACAGGAAACCTAACCCTGTAGTTACAGCTGAGTGGATATGCTATATTCATCTTACAACCATTAAGTGAATTTACATAAACGGATGACGGCATTTGACGTTACAAAAATAAATCGTATATGCACCCGTGGGGGAAAATATTAACATCCCACAAATGAGTACATATGAAAAGGGCAATGTTCTTGCTATAATAATACAGTGTGACTGGAGTCATAAGATATAATGATATCTATGGCTGGTGACTGCTTTACTGTGAAAGTTATAAAACTAGTCTCTAGCTACACAAATCAGCATATAATGATTCCACTCACCTGCCCACTAGAAGTTTCTATCAGAAAGGAATAAGGGACTATCTCCTATAATTCAGTGTTATAGTGCCTGCATCTCAACTATTCAGTTTTTTGAGTGAACAATCCACACCTCTGACATTTACTTACAGTAATGACAGTTAATTTAGCCGACTCTTACCCCAGTGGTAAGCATTGTATGGACTCATTCTACGCCTAGTGAGTATCTGTTATCATAAGTTTATCATTTAACCCATTATAAACCATAACTGCTTAAGCATCACTTAACTAAGGCGGTAGACGGCGCTACATTATCACTGAATTAAATTACCGGGAGAAATCCTGAAAAATGAATTCAAGTCACGTTCCTATCAGATATATAAAAAGCTAACATGAATATACATATTATAATAGATGTCTACTCACCCCGAGAAATGCCGAGAACATAGGCAAATAACATTTAGTTCTGTGGTAACGTTTGCCTTATTCTCATTTTTGGTCCTCTCGGGCAGGAAATATTTTACGAGTGTGTTTGACTGATTAAACTCTCTAGATTTATAGTCTACAAATGACGCTACCTGGACACCTGGCATAGCCTGTTTCCCACAGATGCATGGTGTATAGCGTAATATTTAGTAAGACCAATGTGATTCTAGAGACTACATCAGAGACAACAACCGCGAGAAAGTTCCCCCCCCCAGATAGACAATACATAATATTATGATTTCTAACTCGTCTAAGGGGCAAAACCACAGAGACCAACCGCGGGTTTTATCTCCCCCTGAATCGAAGATCAAACCTGTTTTCCCGACCGCAAAAGTTACCTCCCGCTAGCGATCAAACACTTTGAGCGCAAGAGATATTCTTCTGGTCAGACCACCAGGTGCGCTTAGGTAAACATTATCGTTAGCTGACCGCTGCTGGCCAGTGGGGAATTAGTTCTGAAGGCCAGAACGTAAACAAACCACGGGGTGGGGTCTGCGAAGGGAATAAATGGGCCACGAAGGTTAGAATCAGAAAGAAAATACAAAAGTCAAAGAAACCAGATATTATTAAAGAGTAAATTTTTTTTTCCTTAACCAGCGGCACTTGGGCTTTCAGCCCTTCGGCCCAATGACATGTCATTGCGAGGCTGGGGAACTTCAGATTGCCTTCCCATCCACAGAGGGTTTATTCTCAGGAGCCATTCTGGTTATTCAGTCAAATTTTCCGGCCATAAACATTTCTTCAAACGCTGACGCCCGGTTTGAACCATCAAACACCTGGTCGCCAATACAACGCCGAAGGCCATTACACCAGCGCGGCTCCTTAAATAGAGTAATAAAAAAGAGATGGGACGTGATGGAAAGACAAATTATCGACAGTCATCGTGACAAGTTAGCCCCCCCCTTTTAAAAGTTTCGTGTGAACACACGGACTAAAGGAACAGTAAATTTATCTTTTTCCATAGACGTCCGTTATATGTCCTTGAAACATCCTATACTCATAAGCCAAATTCGTATCCAACTTCTGTTCTGTCCATATGGCTACGAGTTAATTTCTTTCCTCTGTCCCCCTAATAAACGTTCGGCGAATGGGATTTTGCGAGGCCACTACCGGCACTGACGTAATTCCCTTTACTGTGAACCTGACCTTGGTTACGTAGTTCGCTCTGCTGTTTATCATCCGGATAAAAATCCGTAACTGTTTTGAGTTTAGCGCGCGCCTGAACTCACTGACCACTGCATAGGTAATCCGCCTGTTACATACAGTGAAATCATTGCTGGACTCGGGGTGGTTTACGTTTTCCTTATGGGTTTTCATGTCACGGGCATGTACTTAAATGACCTGAGATAGCTGCAGTCTATCGGAAATTTTTTCCGCGCGCGTGATAACCCGAGTCGGCAAATGAAGCCGTTTTTGCTGGCTGAAGAAACGCTAGCATATTTCTCCTGCCTCTCCACACCTACTCCCCTGTTTCGGTGAGAGCATTGATCAATCTTCAGACCAGTGCCGTCTAAAGGCGGGTCTGGAACTTTCCTTGCCTTGCCACTCACAATTCTGGCTTGGTCAACGGAAATGATCAAGTTGCTCGGTAATGGCCTGGCGGAGGCGAGTACTTTGCTGTCCATCAGTGGGTTTGAGACCACTGGAATAATGCGATTAGAATGAGAGAACTCTGCTGCCTGAAGCATAGAGTAATCGATCGCATTCTGGGGTTCTACTGAATCATAACGGATCTCAGTAGCTTCTATCTTTGGAGAAAGATAGGTATTATCTGCGAGTTGCAGAATTTGTTTACCCTTACTAACATGAAGTGAGCCAAAGCTCTCAACAATAGCTCCTTGTAAAGTAGTAAGGCAGCTTTTCTAACTGTCTTCTGCCCTCAGAAGTATGAGAGACTCAGATGGAGTACCAGGGATCCCATCGCCTGAAGCCCTGTGTCCACCGGAAACGTCAACCCTGCCCTCCCCTAAGGGAGTTACTGGCGTCAGTTGCACTTTGTCCTGCAATGCGAGATCAACTTCCTGGATTACAGGCTCCGCAGTCTGCATGCAAAGGACTGGATGGTTTAAGATCCCGTTAGATCGCGAAGTGCCCGAGATAAACTCTCGGTGTGTTTTTCCAAAGTTCCTTGGAACGAATAGGAAACTTTTACCCTTTTTGCAGGCGACTTATTCTTGCACCTTTGCAGCTCAGGGTGATGAGAGGAGCGGCACCTCCTTTCTCCGATCGTTGAGTTGGAGGGATACGCCTCTTCATATGGTTTTTCGCTGTCCGGCCGGGAAGCTTGCGAAATATGACGTGATAGGGTGTGGCTCCCTTTTCTCGACGTCACGTGTCGGTTAGGTGGTGCTCGATCTGGAGTGTGAGAGGTTCGGGGTTCACTGCTTGCCAGACGGTAACAATCCGTATTATAATGCTTGTTAGCACCTCTCTCACCTTTGTGCAGTTCCACGCCTGGGAACGTTTCATACTCTTTCCTGTGGTTTTAGGTCTGCTGTCCCGACATAAATTCTTTCCTTGTTCGGGCTTCGGATCCAAGTCCAAAGGAAAGTCTATTTTCTGGAGTTGGGGCGCGGTTTTAGCAGGCAAGTTATCTGTCAGGGGCGCAAGGTTTACAAGGGCGTTGTCAGACAAAGGTGTTGTAGAAGGGGAACTAGAGTGACTACAATTAGTATCTGTTTCCATCCTCCGGGTTTGGCTTTCCAGTTCATTCCTTCTGATTTGGTGTAGCCTGCGCCTTTCTTGTTCTTCTCTGTCCCTTTCTTGTTGCTCCATCTCCCATTTCTTGTGCCTTTCTTGTCGCTTTGTTTCCAATTGCTTCTCCTCTTCTATTGCTTCTTCTACATACTTTCGGGTGAATGCTTCGCTCTCCCCAGTTTGTTTACAGGACCATGCCAAGATTAAACGGCTGTTAAACCAGTTGTCTACCTCGTATTGATCCTGCATGCTTACTGCAAATTCTAGAAAGGGCTGGATTTCGCTATCCTGGTACTCCATGTACTTAGCTACCTCAAGGGCAATCCTATGCACTTTAACTAGATCGGCCATTATATCAGGGTAAGCAAACACTATAGAAGAATATACCTAGAGATACCTGTTTGTGACAAGCAAAAACCCCAAGAACTCAAAAAAAATCCTAAGTGATTGTAAAACTTATTATCATCACTTCACCCCCACTTCTGTCAGTAACTTAGCTATTGAGAGGATTGGTTACTATCATCCAAATGAACGCCCTCCCTTGGTACAGATGCAAGCTAGTAACTAACTATCTGTAGCTTCTTATCTCAGATTAAAGAGCTACTCCTGAAAAACATATTTAATCCTTAAAAAAATGTTTTCTGACTTTTACAACAATAGTCATCAGATTTTTTAAACCAAAAAACTCAAGCAGTGATACCAGCAACCTTAACCAGCTGTCTCATGTGTAACATGAACAATAATTGTCACTTGTGATTTATGATTGCTGTGGAGAAAAAAAACGCTGTTCAGACGTCTTCCAAAAGAAATATTTTCAATTTGTCTAGGGGATAGCAATTCCTATAATCTGCAGAACACTAAACTCAAAGAATAAAGATAGAATCTTGTGAGAGATTCATACCAGACTGCAACCTCATCTGTTGCGATTGCTGCAGATGTGGCTCAAAGTCCCGGCGAGCAACCCATTTTGTCATGGTTGAGTTAAAGTGTAAGAGTATTTGTCGAGTTGGACAATAGTAGTGAAATCGACAATGATAGTGAACTGACAGAGTTATAGATTACACCTAGATAAGGTGTAAATAGGAGGTGGACTTGAGACAAACCTGGAAGAAGAAGACAAAAAGTTATCTCTCTCTCCAAGCCTCAAAACAATTTTATAGTCTAAGCACCTCCTGCTCTCTCTCTTTTCTCTGATCCTAAATAGAGACTATAGTAAAGAGCTTAAAAATGTTAATTATGGATGAAAGGGTCGTGAACAGCGCATTAATAAATGAGTAAAATTTATTAAAGAAGAAATGTATGAAAATAATGCATATCAGCACAAACAACATAAATTTTACAGCAATAATCACAAATATGCAAATACACACCAACGAACACACAGACCACCAACATAAAACCTGTAGAACACAGAGAGATAAATAAATAGAGTGTCAGTCTGTCCGCTTTGATGGGACCAAATGCTCTAGCTCCAGAAAGGGTCTTACGTGTAGATATCTTTCAGGGTGATAGAAAAACCCACATAACTTTCCATGTAGGTGCTAACTTTGGTGACCCCTAATTGCGCGAGGGGGGGCTGGAAGACTCTGTCTATCTCCTGCTGACCGCTCATAAGTGTGAGGTTTTACATAACCCAGAAATACCCACAAGACGAAGTTACTTATCCGGCGCTAGAATTTTTCTTGCGTGCTTGGTAGTAAATCCGGTTTGGGATGGCTTGACTGTGATTTGACTGAGTGCTCCGTTTAAGCACACAAAATCTGGTGATATTAAATTCTGCTATAGACGCTGGGCTGCTTGATATGCGGGAAGCCGCAATGCTCTGACTGGCGATCAATAGGCGAGTAAGAAACTACTACTGCAACAGATGATTTTTCCAGAGTTTGCGTTGGCTCATTGCACACTGCGTGAGCTTAATCTCCCGTTATAGAGGAAATGGCGTTGACCAAGGGTTTTGGTTCAGTTATTGGGGGGGGTGACGCCTCGTGATGCTACTTGTTTTTCAGAAACCCTCTAGATCGAAGAGAATATGACGTTCTTCGCCTGACTGGATTCTTGCTCTAGCAATTCGGTATCCCTGAAAACTGAGACCCAAAAAGAGATGACCTTTACATCAAGCAAACAATAAAATTACACTAACGTTATACAAAAAACAGTTACGCTCCACTATGGGATTTAAATTATTGTAATCATTGCTATGATAGTTTAGGGCTGTCTTTAACCATATTAGTCTCCTGTTCCTTCCACTCTATCAATTATCAGCATGCGCCCGCATAGGCTAATATATTTTGTACACCCATGTACCTGTCAGTAAATGTTCTGACAGCAAAAGCTACTCCTCTTCTTCCAACTCAACATACAGGAAACCTAACCCTGTAGTTACAGCTGAGTGGATATGCTATATTCATCTTACAACATTAAGTGAATTTACATAAACAGATTACAGCATTTGACATTACAAAAATAAATCGTATGTCACAGGTGTGACTGAATCATTGTTAAGTGACTGTTAATGTTGAATATTGGGGTCAATCTGGACAGTACAATGTTGTGGTGTATTTGGGTCACCAAGCGTTGAGGCGCTGACAGGGTGTAATGTTGACTCTCTCTCTCAAACACCATACAGGCTCTTAAGTGTGTAGTACTTGTAGAGGTATGTGGGTTGACATGATGTGTGGGTGAGTAGACATCAGGTAAGAATGGTGGACCACGAATGCGTACTAGGCTCTCTGGACAAGTTCACAATGCACCCACTCAACCACATGTAGAAGTCAGTAAACGTTGGTAATACTGATGACCTTTTCAAACAATTTATTACGAGAAGAACATACGGTGACATCAACAGCACAGTTCAATTGCACATGGAAGTCAGGGACATTCACATACATCAGCTCACTACATTAGGATGCTAATGACAATGGTCTGTCAATCTACGTTCTGCTCATACTGAAGCTCAGGTACCCCTGACTAACGCGCGTCAGGTACCTCTAGTAAATATGCCGCACGAAAAAGGGCAGCACAGATCTCTCAATTGCTTAACACAAAGTTTATGGCTCTACTGGCATCAATGCACGCCAGGTACACTTCTCTTCTGGTGAAGAATATAAGCCGCAAAAGGCGGGCCTCTATGGCGACAGAATCAGGCCGCAAGTAGCGGGCCCTCTATAACAAGGGTAACCTCTGTGTTATTTCTCATAAGCAAGGCATATCCATCTATGCCAAACATACCGCCTGAATAGCGGTTACCAAACACAGTACAATCTTCGCTGGGCTTATATTCAACAATAAGACGTATAGTCTTGGTTTCTGTATGGAGCACATATAGTAGGGCTCTGTCTATCATATCCATCTGTGAACTCTACTCAAAAATGTCGCCCTCAAAAATATCAATCGTTCTTATGTGTCAGACAGCACCTAGTCTGCTATCTAGGCATACGAGGGAGGATTAAAGTGTACATATTATCCTTGGCAGCATCCTAGAAAATCACCAAACACAACACTTTGCCATCCTTGGCGTACAGAATAGAACTTGGGGTAAGAATCGCACTGACATATCAGTCACACAGAGGGGACTTCATTTCCCTGTAATAATGGCAGAGAAAATCTTACCGGACCTCTTGTCCGTTCAGAAACCCAGGTACACTGCGCAGATCGGAAGTGTCTCCTCGTCACTCGATCTGCGCGCAAAAACCCTGCACGCATGTGCAATAAGCACAGTCCTGAGTAACAACAGCTAATACAGACCAGGGCATTTCCCCGAAACAAGAGGCAAAAACCGCTCCTTATATGGTCATGTGAATAGCAACTTAAGACCTGACAACTATTTAAGACATTTCCCCGAAATAGGTCAACAACATCGAATCCTTATAAGGATAGATGAATAAGACAAGGGGAAGATAACCACTAATCAAACCTGTCACTGAAAAGTTAATAGACAGTTATCTCTCTTAGACCATCAAAAAAGTATCAAACAGGTTGACGTCCATTTTACAGGCAAAAATGACAGTAACATAATCATAAGATATAATGATATCTAATGGCTGGTGACTGCTTTCTGTGAAAGTTATAAAACTAGTGTCTAGTTCTACACAAATCGGCATATAATGATTCCACCCTGCCACTAGAAGTTTCTATCAGAAAGGAATAAGGGACTATCTCCTATAATTCAGTGTTATAGTGCCTGCATCTCACTATTTCAGTTTTAAAGTGAATAATCCACACCTCTGACATTTCCTTACATGTAATGACAGTTAATTTAGCCAACTCTTAACCCAATGGTAAGCCATTGTATGTAATGATTCTACGCCTTGTGAGTTTCTAGTGAGTATCTGTTATCGTAAGTTTACCATTTAAACCCATTGTAAACCATACCTCTGCTTAAAAAAGCACCATCTTTAGCACCACTTAACTAAGGTGGTAGACGGCGCTACATTATCACTGAATAAAATTACCGGGAGAAATCCTCAAAAACGGAGAATTCAAGTCACATTCCTATCAGGTATATATATAAAAGCTAACCTGAATATACATATTACCTAATAGATGTTTCTACTCACCCCGAGAAATGCCGAGAAACATTAGGGCAAATAACATTTTAGTTCTGTGGTAAACGTTTTTGCCTTATTTATTCTCATTTTTGGTCCTCATCGGGCAGGAAATATTTTACCGAGGCATGATTATTTGTGTTTGACTGATTAAACTCTCTAGATTTTATAGTCTTACAAATGACGCTACTTACGGACACCTGGCATAGCCTGTTTCCCACAAGATTGCAATGGTGTATAGCATAATAATAGTTTAGTAACCAATTGTGATTCTAGAGACTACATCAGAGACAACAACCGCCAGAAAGTCTCGCCCGCGCCCCACCCCCCCCCCCCACCCCCGACACCCTCTCAACCCCAACACCTCAATTTCGCCCCCCCCCCTTACATGTCCCCCACCACTCTCACTTTCACCACCCACCCCCAGCGCTTCCGTCCTGCCCTAACTATCCCTTCCACACACCCACCCCCACCAGATAAACAATACATAATATTATGATTTCTAACTCGTCTAAGGGGCAAAACCACAAAGACCAACCACGGGTTTTATCTTCCCCTGAATCGAAGATCAAACCTGTTTTCCCGACCGCAAAAGTTACCTCCCGCTAGCGATCAAACACTTTGAGCGCAAGAGATATTCTTCTGGTCAGACACACCAGGTGCGCTTAGGTAACATTATCGTTAGCTGACCGCTGCTGGCCAGTGGGGAATTAGTTCTGAAGGCCAGAACGTAAACAAACCGCGGGGTGGGGTCTGAGAAGGGGAATAATGGGCCACGAAGGTAGAATCCGAAAGAAAATACAAAAATCAAATAAACCAGGACATTAAAAGAGTAATAGATGGGACGTGATGGAAAGACAAATTATCAGTCAACGTGACACAGTGGAACAAAAAATGAGAAGAAGATGCTGGTGATTGGTTGGACACACCCTGAAGAAACCTGTTGATACTATTACCAGGCAGTTTTTTGTGTGTGTCTGGAATCCCAGGGTGAGAGAAGTAAGAGGCAGAGTGAAGTAGACATGGAGAAGATAGCTAGAGACAGAAATCAAAATGGGGAGGAAGACATGTGACAGGATGACTTGGCATGTGTTTGCTGATGACCTGTGCTCCTCAGGGAGCTAAAGGACATTTATTGATTGATATCATGGTTGTAATGATAAATGAAATTGATGTATATTTGTAGAGTAAATGAATAAACATAACATACAATAAGTTCTCTATTTATGTGATTACATACTTTCTTGAGATTTGTACGTAACTGAAAACAATGTGTTATTAGAAAAAGGTATTTCTCATTCAGATACATTTAATATAGAAGGATGCAACCCACTACCCTGGAAAACTTTCAGATGACATCTGACATAAGATGTTTTCTGAACTTATTAGCTATAATACCCATTTCATTTTAAAGTTATAATACAGAGACATATGCACATACCCATGCACATATGCAGTGGCCATATGGTGCACGCAACCTAGGACCTCGTGCTTTTATGTGCTTGTTGATTCAACAGAAATTTATTTAAAAGGGGCCTTGCAAGTTTACGTTTGCTTAGAGCCTCGCAGACTTGCCTACGGCCTTGCATGACCTAAAACTATCACTGCATGTATATGTAAACACACACAACTTACGAGTACCTTGTAGAAGATTCTTTTATAGCCCATCCCTCCAAAACCCAATTTTTTAACCTGGATTTGCCAAAACTATTTTTTGTTTAAACAGAATACAGTGTGATTACAAGGATTACATTTAGGAAACGTATGTGTAATTTGAGATTCACATTAATTGAGATTATTCTTCCATAGAAATTCAGTATGTTACAGTTAAGAGTTTTCTTTTTTGTCATCATCATCGTCCATCATCATCATCAGTCATTAACCCTCACCATCAATCATCATCATCAATCCTCACCATCAATCATCGTCAT
This sequence comes from Oreohelix idahoensis, assembly GCA_024509875.1. Taxonomy (NCBI): domain Eukaryota; kingdom Metazoa; phylum Mollusca; class Gastropoda; order Stylommatophora; family Oreohelicidae; genus Oreohelix; species Oreohelix idahoensis. Next base: position 72,914 of record JAMPIV010006564.1, on the reverse strand, counting down.
CACCATCAGTCATCACCATCAATCACTATCATCAGTCATCACTGTCAATCTTCATCAGTCATCACCATCAATCATCATCGGTCCTGCCATCAATCATCGCCATCATCACCATCAATCATCATCATCATTGGTCCTCACCATCAATCATCATCAGTCATCACTATCAATCACCATCATCACCATCAATCATCATCAGTCCTCACCATCAATCATCATCAGTCATCACTATCAATCATCACCATCAATAATCATCGGTCCTCACCATCAATCATCATCAGTCATCACCAATAATCATCATCATCAGTCATCACCATCAATCATCATCAGTCATCATCATTAATCATCATCATCATTGTCATCATCATCAGTCATCACTATCAATCATCATCAGTCCTCACCATCAATCATCATCAGTCATCATCATTAATCATCATCATCATCAGTCATCACCATCAATCATCATTAGTCCTCACCATCAATCATCATCAGTCATCACTATTAATCACCATCATCACCATCAATCATCAGTCCTCACCATCAATCATCATCAGTCATCACCATTAATCATCATCATCATTGTCATCATCATCAGTCATCACCATCAATCATCATCAGTCCTCACCATCAATCATCATCAGTCCTCACCATCAATCATCATCAGTCATCACCATTAATCATCATCATCATTGTCATCATCATCAGTCCTCACCATAAATCATCATCAGTCCTCACCATCAATTATCATCATCATCAGTCATTACCATTAATCATCATCAGTCCTCCCCATCAATCATCATCAGTCCTCAGTTGCAGGGCAGAAATGTAAAAAGGCAATTATGCCTATTTCTTTACCCTGATGAAATAAAGATTTCGTTCGTTCGTTCGTTCATTCACCAACAATCATCATCAGTCCTCACCATCAATTATCATCAGTCATCACCATTAATCATCATCATCAGTCATCATCATTACCACCATCACCCTTTAGCTCCTCACAGAGCCCAGGCCTTCAACAAACTCATGCCAAGTCCTCCTGTCCTGTCATGATCCTACCATCAATATCTTACTAGTGCTTATTTCCAAAACCATTCTCTCCAGGGACCTATAGCCAAAGTGATACAGAAGACTGTCAATGCAGACTTTCCAGGCAGACTAGCCTACTTTACTGGATATGTAGCCTTGTTGGTTGGCTGTGGATTGACTATTATTATACAGAGCAGCTCAGTATGAATTTTTTTGTATGTTTGAACACGGTATGAAATAGACATACATGCACATTCATGCATATATCAATGTTTTCAAGTTAATACATGTAAAAAGTGTACATACTCATATGTGCATATACAGACACGTGTGTACACACATGCATACACACATGCATACACACATGCACAGTTGCATGAGATATAGGCGTGGAGCCCCAACTCTGGTTCATGCTTTGCATCTTGATTTCCACATAATAATAATAATAGCCTCATCAATCATAGCTGACTATGGGAATGCGCCATCAGGTGACAGCCCTCAGCTGCTTGATCTCCACAGTTCTCCACGTAATTGTTAAGTCGTCTTCTCTTTTGCCTTTCTTTTGGGGCAGTTCTTGTAATGGCATCAGTGTCTCTTCTCAGGACATGAACAACCCAGTTCCAGTGTCTGCCCACTTTGATGGCATGCGTATCTTTTTGATTGCTTCGAGTAAGCAGTTCTTGGTTGATGGTGGTTTTCGGCTAAAACTCCTGGGTCTTTCTTGGGTCATGACTCCCTACTGTCAGCCTCCAGTTTCTTTTCTTGTGCACTGTCTACCCTGGGAATTGAACCTACTCCACCTTGTTTGCAATTACTAAACTCCTGTTTCTATTCTTGTGCACTTCCTGCACTGGGAACTGAAGCCACTCCATTGTGTTTGCAATTACTGAACTGGTACCTCACTGCTGGTTTTATCCATTCTGTAATTACAAAAGTAAAGATCTTGTTATACATAAAAGATTGCCTGTTTAAGTTGTTTCACAGCCTGCATGAGACAATTTTAGCAGTCTTTTAAGGGCATATGTATGAAACTAAAAACACATAGGCTAATTCATGTGTGCATTAGCAGACAAAACAATGAGACAGTTGCATACGCTTCCATTTATTCAGGCTTTTACTGCAGGTTGTCGGCGTCTGTGGCCTAATGGATATGAATGCAGTTTCATAATCCAGATATACCAGGTTTGAAACCTGCTGCAGGCGGTTTGGTAGCAGATCACTTTGTGTGGATTTTTAACAATGGTATAAGCGCCGTACCGTTCAGAAAGCAATGGCAAACTACTGAATGAAAAAAATTGCCTCGAAAAATCACAAACAGCCAATAAAAGCTGGGGTTGATTGCCACGTCCTGTAAAGGATAAGCAACTAACTAACTTTACTGCAGGTTATCTTGTCATGCCATCTTATCATATTATCTTGTCATGCTGTCTCATAATGTTATTTTGTTGCATTATCTCATCACACAATCTTGTTAAGTCATCAAGTCCAACATCTCTCTGTTGTTTTAAATCATGTTATCTTATTAGTGTTATCTCATTATGTTTTCTTATAATTTTACCTCATAATGTTGTCTTGCCATTTTATCAGGTTTAGGAGTTCCTGGGTTCTCTAAGGACTTTTGCTCCCTCAAACATGTTTAAGAAGCAACTTATGTGAGCTTGTGTATTGGGCTGGCAACTTCATTATTAAAACAAATTACAAACTGCTACAGAGACCACTGTTGCAAGAGCACATGAATCCTTTTATTTTTAATGCTGGCTTCCTGCACAGAGATAAGCTGCAGTAGTGGTTCCATGCTCCATAAGGAGCAGAACAGGAAAATGATAATGACGACAGCAGACATAACATCTCTCTAGAATTTGACATGATGTTAACACATCACCTTGTCATTTTATCAGCTCCTACATCTCTCTAGAATGTGATATGATGTTAACACATCACCTTGTCATTTGATCAGCTCCTACATCTCTAGAATTTGACATAATGCTAACACATCACCTTGTCATTTTATCAGCTCCTACATCTCTCTAGAATTTGACATGATGCTAACACATCACCTTGCCATTTTATCAGCTCCTGCATCTCTCTAGAATTTGACATGATATTAACACATCACCTTGTCATTTTATCAGCTCCTACATCTCTCTAGAATGTGACATGATGTTAACATATCACCTTGTCATTTTATCAGCTCCTACATCTCTCTAGAATTTGACATGATGTTAACACATCACTTTTTCATTTTATCAGCTCCTACATCTCTCTAGAATTTGACATGATGTTAACACATCACCTTGTCATTTTATTAGCTCCTACATCTCTCTAGATTTGACATGATGTTAACACATCACCTTGCCATTTTATCAGCTCCAACATCTCTCTAGAATTTGACATGATTTTAACACATCACCTTGTCATTTTATCAGCTCCTACATCTCTCTAGAATTTGACATGATGTTAACACATCATCTTGTCATTTTATTGGCTCCTACATCTCTCTAGAATTTGACATGATGTTAAAACACCACTATGCCATTTTATCAGCTCCTACATCTCTCTAGAATTTGACAAGATGTTAACAAATCACCTTGTCATTTTATCAGCTCCTACATTTCTCCAGAATGTTAAATTTATGTTATCTTGTCATGTCAATCTATCAGCTCCTGCGACTCTTCAGGATTATAGATAATGTTAACATGTCATGCTACTATGTCACCTTGTCAGCTGCTGTATCTGTCCAGGATTTAGATATATGTTAACTTGTCATGTTACCATGTCATCTTGTTATTTTCTCAGCTCCTACATTCATTCTCGATTTTATATAATGTTAACTTGTTGTGTCATCGTGTATTCTTATTTTATCACTTCCTACCTATCACCACAATTGTAGAAGATGTTAACTTGTTGTGTCATCATGTATTCTTATTTTATCACCTCCTACCTATCACCACAATTGTAGAAGATGTTAACTTGTCATTTTATTACATTATCTTGTCATTTTATCACCTCCCTACATCTCTCCATGATTTTAAATGCTAACTTGTCATTTTACTACTTTATCTTGTCATTTTATCACCTGCCTATATCTCTCCATGATTTTAGATGTTAACTTGTCATTTTAGCACATTATCTTGTCATTTGATCATCTCCTTTCATCTCTCCATGATTTTAGATGTTAACTTGTCATTTTACCACATTATCTTGTTATTTTATCACCTGCCTACATATCTCAATGATTTTAGATGTTAACTTGTCATTTCACCACATTATCTTGTCATTTTATCACCTGCCTATATCTCTCCAGGTATTTACTTCCACATTGACTCCCCTGGTCGGTGTTGGGATAGTATCAGTTGAGAGAATGTACCCAATGACCTTGGGTTCTAACATTGGAACAACTGTGACTGGAATCCTGGCTGCCATGTCAGTCAAGGGCAAGCATTCAGGCCAGGCCATGCAGATTGCTTTGTGTCATTTGTTCTTTAACATCACAGCAGTGATCATCTTTTATCCAATCCCCTTCATGAGAATACCCATTCCGCTAGCCAAGATGTTGGGTCGGATAACATCAAAGTACCGCTGGTTTGCAGGTGTTTACCTTGTTGGCATGTTTCTCATCATTCCAGTAATAGTTTTTGCTCTCTCATATGCTGGTTGGCTCTACCTGCTGTTAGTTGGATGTCCTGTGTTTCTGTTATTTCTGCTAGTCACTCTGGTGAATGTTCTGCAAGTCAAACGTCCACACTATCTGCCCCGGTGTCTGAGAACATGGGAGTTTCTGCCGCTGTTTTGCCATTCATGTGCACCCTATGACCGGATTATTTCCTGTCATTATCTGGCTAGTCGTTGTCCAAAGTTTGATGACAGCGATGATGAGGATTATGAAGACAGTGATGAAATCGATGCTGGTGAGATTAATGATAATTATGAACGTCGTCCTCAAATTCCTCAAGTTTTATCAGTCAACATCAAAAGTGGTGGTCTCAATTTAGCTTGAGTGTGAGTTGATGTCTATGTGTTTGTGATGCGCATTTGCTCTGCATTTATGTTGAATGTATGTAAGAAATAAAGAAGCAGTTGGTACCAAAAATTGTACTTTGTTTGTGAGATCCTTGAAGTAATGTTCGCATGTTGCTAACTGCATTATTCTCATGAGTGTGTCTGACTATATTATCATTTAATTATGTTACAGACTTTCATAAATGGGTGCTTGTGAAGAATAGGAGGATTGAATTGGTATGACTAAATCAATAGTTTGGTACTGATGACAAGAACTAGACAAGTGTCAGTTTTTTATTTTTAAAGACAAAGTATCCCATTCAACTCCTGATGGGTTATACGCATGTAGTAAATTCAAGATAATAAAATATGATTCCCGATATCTAAATATAGTATCTTGTCCCCCCTCCACTCAGTCTAAATACAGTAAATAAAAACTGTAAAATTGTGTGAATGTATGTATGTGTGCCCTCCCCATTGCAAAAAAAAAAAAAAAAAAGAAGAAAAAAAAAAAAGAAAGTAAAATCTCTCATAACTGCCCTAGTGCTAACAAGGTGAAAAAGGGTGAGAAAGCCCAGGGGTTCTGGAATGACACCCAGTCCACCAACTATCTGCCATCATCTACGTGAGCACCCCCATCAGACTGTCCTTTATCCTCACACCATCATTGATCCTTACATTTTAGTTCTTGTTATATACTGTTTTACTATATTGTGCAATATTCTAGGTCTATCTAATTCTCAACACCTGTTCCATGTTCTTGTTGGAGTCTTGAACAATTTATATGCATGTCTGCCCTTCAGGCTTCCATCCCACTCTACTGTCCATTCCTCAGTTATTATTCTTTTAATTAAGCTTTTGATCTCTGTTTTACTCATCCCCACATTTGTTATGTTTCTATTATTTCTACTTTTCTTAGCTTCTTTATCCGCTTTTTCATTTCCTTCTATGCCAACATATGAAGGTATCCAAGCTATTAGAAGAGAACATCCTCTGGAGCATAGGTAAGTATTTGCTAGTAATATCTCTTCTGCTATATCAGGTCTACTGCATTCTTTTAAGTTTCTTATAGCTTGAATAGCAGAAAGTGAGTCTGTTAATACTGTCAATTTATGAAGAGGGTTATTAGAGAAGATTTTTAGAGCTTTCAGAATTGCAACCATCTCTGTCATGAAAACAGATGTATTATCTGTTATACTATATCCTTTCACCATTTGCCACATGGGAACATAAATTCCTATCATCTGCCTTAGATCCATCTGTGTACACTGTAATACTGTCATTGATATTTGTTGAATATATTTCCTGGCTTTGTTTTTGATAGTAGCCATATTAGTTGTTTTATTAATTATGCCTGCCAGGTGGTAGTCTGTTTCTGGTTTCTTGAGTTCCCAGGGTGGTACCACAAGCTTGTATATACAACTGTTATTAATTGATGCATTTAAGGCATCCTAGTGTACTAGTTCCTCCATGCATTTCCAACCTGTCGGGTATCTACTTTTATTCATGAACCTGTTCTGAGTTGTTAATTGATACCTAGCAAATGCTGGAAAAGTGGGATAAGTCTTGTCCAACAGAATTTTGGTCATGTCAAAAAAAAAAAAAAAAAAAATCAGCGGAAAATGAGGTGCAAACAATATTATATTAGTAAGAGATAAGCAAGGAAATCTCATCACGTGACAGCAGAGGGACAGGAAACAAAATGGGCAGAGCATTTCAGAGAAACTCTGAACAAGGAACCACCAGAGACACAATTGAATGTTTCTGAAAACGATCTAGATATTAATACAGACATTCCACGAAAAGAAGAAATCATCATAGCAATCAAAGGGTTAAAGAATGGAAAAGCTCCTGGCCATGATTACTTAAATGCAGAGCTATTTAAGACAGACCCTGAGCTAGCAGCAGAACTATTAGAACCACTATTTGCACAAGTCTGGAAAACAGGGACAACACCAATGGAGTGGAACAAAGGAATAATTGTCAAATTGCCCAAGAAGGGAGATCTTGCAGAGAGGAATGGGAGAGGAATCACTCTTCTCTCAGTTCCCGGCAAAATACTAGGCAGGATAATTATACAGAGAATTTGAAAAGCAGTAGACCACAAACTGAGGAAAGAACAAGCAAGATTTAGAAAGAACAGAAGATGTGTAGATCATATATTTACCCTCAGGCACATTATAGAGCAGTGCTCAGAATGGCAAAGACAGCTGTACATTAACTTCGTTGATTATGAAAAGGCTTTTGACAGTATACATAGGGATAGTTTATGGAAAATACTGAGGGCTTATGGAATTCCAAGCTGCATAGTGTCAATCATAAAAAGCCTCTATGCCAACTTTACGTGTAGCGTAGGGCAGAGCAACCTAACCTTTGAGGTGAAGACATGAAAATGACAGGGATACCCCTTACTAACCACTCTATTTTTAACAGTTATAGACTGGGTGATGCGCCAGACAACAGAGGGCAGTCCAAGAGGAATAAGATGGACTACATTTTCTACATTGGAAGATCTGGAATATGCAGATGACATTGCACTACTAGCACGTTCACATCAACACAACCAGGAAAAAACGGATAGACTTAATAAGTATAGCCAGCAGGTGGGCTTAAACATCAATCTAAAGAAGACAGAGGTCATGACGCTCATTGTGAGCAACCCTGAGCCCATATCAGCAAGGAATCAGCAACTGGAAAAGACCGACACCTTCACATACCTAGGATGCATAGTAACACCAGACGGCGGAATAAGCAAATACATCAACAACAGAATGAACAAAGCGAGAACAGCCTTTTATAGTCTAAACAACATCTGGAAGTCCTCTCAGTACAGCACAAGCGCAAAATTAAGATTATATCAGAGCTGTGTGCTTCTCTATGGTGCGGAATGCTGGAGAGTTACAGAGAAGGAAATGTCGAAATTGTCCTCTTTTCACACAAAATGCCTAAAAAAAATTCTCCTAATCTTTTGGCTGAATACCATTACCAACCAAGATCTGCTTACTCGGAGCAAGCAAGAGGACATGCACACCATCATAGCTTGCAGACGCTGGAGCTGGGTTGGCCATGTCCTCAGAAGAGACCTCGATGCCATCACAAAAACAGCAATGCTATGGACTCCTGAAGGAAAACGAAAGAGATGCTGACCAAAAAACAACTTGGCGGAGGACTGTGCAGGCTGAGGTTCAAAGAATGAACCAGAGTTGGGGCACTGTACGAAGGATGGCCACTGACCGAGCAAAGTGAAATCAATTTGTTGTTGCCCTACAAGACACCACAAGGTGTGATGGACTGACTGCTTTGACGGTCGGCGGCTAAGGATCGAAGAAAAAAAAACGAAAATTTAGTCTTAGCTCCTTTCTCTGAAGTTGAAAAGGGAGGACTCCTAAAGCCACCTCCAGAACACCCCTCGATGTCGATCTGATTGCACCTGCAATTGTACATAATGCTTGGTGCTGAATTCTATCTAATTTAATCTTGGGACTATGTGCTGCAGAGTCATAGACTATGCTTCCATAATCAATTTTGCCTCTAATGAAAGATTTATAAAACATGATCATTGTCTTAGTGCTTGCACCCCATCCATGACCTTTCAAATGTTACTGTATAATATGTCTTGAGAAAATATGAAAGCAAACATACGTGCTAACATGTAAGAAACAAGAACAGCAAAGAAAGCCACTAATAGAATACCGGTACTTAAAAGCATAAAATCCTCACACCACAATCCCAATACCATTACTTGGAACCGCACTGAACATTTACTAACAAAGGGAGTTGCACAACATAGTAAAACTGTATATTACCAAAAGAAGAATAAACAAATAACAGCTGCATAAGGTAAGGAGCATATTTGATGATAAACACGTACATTCATTTAACTTTACATGCAGTGTTGGGTTGAGTAACCTAACTTTTGAGGTGAAGACAGGAGTACGACAGGAATGCCCCTTATCAACAACTTTATTTTTGACAGTCATAGACTGGGTGATGCGCCAGACAACAGAGGGCAGTCCAAGAGGAATTAGATGGACAATATTTTCTACACTGGACGATCTGGAATATGCAAATGACATTGCACTACTCGCACATTCACATCATCACATCCAAGAAAAAACAGATAGACTGAATAAGTATAGCCAGCAGGTGTGTTGAACATCAGTCTAAAGAACATTTACATACCTAGGATGCATAGTAACACCAGGTGGCAGAACAAGCAAAGACATCAAGAACAGAAGGAATAAAGGTAGAACATCCCTTGCTAGTCTAAACAACATCTGGAAGTCTTCCGAGTACAGCCCAAACACCAAATTAAGATTATATGAGAGCTGTGTACTTTATGTGCTTCTCTATGGTACGGAATGCTGGAGAGTAACGGAAAGAAATATCAAAACTATCCTCCTTCCACACAATCTGCCTAAGGAAAATTCTCCGAATCTTTTGGCCGAATATTATCACTAACCAAGAAATCCTTACTCGGGGTAAGCAAGAGATATGCACACCATCATAGCTGGCAGACGCTAAAGTTGGGTTGGCCGCGATCTCTACTACAGAATGAAACTCCGTATGAATGGTCAGAAGACTACCAACACATATTCAACCACTTGAAGACCCTCATATCATCTGATGCATGCTTGAAATACTATGACATGCAAGCACCCACTTTTCTCATGGTTGATTCCAGTCTGAAAGGCCTAGGAGCAGCACTTTTGCAACCAGACAAAAATCCTGAAGGACACTATGCCAAAGAACTTCGTCCTGTAGCTTACGCAAGCAAATCATTAAGTTCTGGCGAAAAGAAACTTGCAAACATTGAAAGAGAAATGCTAGCTGTACGTTTTGGAATCAAACGCTTCCACACATTTCTTTTCAACCGCCCATTTACAATTCTCTCAGATCACAAGCCACTTGAGATGATTCATAAAAAACCAATAGCTTCAGCACCACCACGACTACAAGCTCTGTTATTGGAAACACAAGGTTATGATTTTAATATTCAGTATATCCCAGGAGAGGATATAGGTCTTGCAGATGCTCTCAGCAGACTACCAAACCCCAACAAGACAGCAGATCTTACCCCAAACATCAAAGTTGATTTTGTCAAGTTTAGCGATAATCGGCTTGAACACATCAGAGAAGACACAATGAGAGATCCTATCCTTAACTCTCTCAAAGAACTGATATACCATGGATGGCCAAGCTCTATCAGGGAAGTTCCAACACACATCCGTCCATACTACTCTATGAGGGACGAGTTAAGCATCGAAGATGGTCTGATCCTTAAAGGAGATCGCATTGTTGTACCAGAAACACAACGCGATATCATCCTTAAACAGCTCCATAATAGTCACCTTGGTATTGTGAAGACACAACTGAGAGCAAAGAAAGATGTTTACTGGCCACAGATAAACAAGAACATAGAAACACTATGTAAAAAACTGTTCAATTTGCCAAGAACATGCAAATAGGCAGTGCAGAGAACCTCTCATACCATCAGACATACCATTGAGCCCTTGGAGCATTATAGGAACTGATATTTTCTCCATCGACAATAATGACTATCTTATTATTGCTGATTACTACAGCAAATTTCCCATCATTGAGAAACTTCCACAACCCTCACCATCAGCTGTTATTGCAGACATTACAAAGAAGTATTGCAGCATATTTGGCATCCCAGATGAAATTAGATCAGACAACGGTCCACATTTCTCAGGTCAAGCATACAGAAACTTCACTAAGGACTGGAAGATCAAACACACAACATCATCACCTAGATACCCTAAATCTAATGGTTTCATTGAGAGACAGATACAAACTATCAAGTCAATCATGAAGAAAACAAGAACAGAGGATGTACACCTAGCACTCTTGAGATGGAGAACAACACCGGTAGACAGTAAGATCGACAGTCCAGCAGAACTTATGTTTGATAGAAGAATTAAAGACCTTCTACCATCTAAGGTCCACTTCCGTCCACAACATAGAGACAGCACATATGATCAACTTCAGCATCGTCAGCAAGTTCAGAAATCCAACTATGACAAATGTGCTAAAGACTTACCACCATTATATCCTGGTCAGCATGTGACTACCTACAACCACGACAATGACGCATGGTCAAAAGCAACAATCATTTCCAGAAACCCTGAACCCAGGAGCTATACCTTAAGACCAGACAGCAGCAACAACCTCCTGAGGCAAAACAGAGTGGACATAAGAGAAATCCCACAGAATACAACAGAGCAGAGAATTCCCATGCTTTCAACAGACAATGCAGTAACTCCAGACCTTGGTGCCCCACAAAACCAACAAGCGCCAAGGCCAAAATCACAACCAACTCAAGCTAAACCAGGGACTTCCGCAGAACCACCAGCACTTTACACCACTCGTTCTGGCCGTACAGTGACACCTCCCAGCCGATACAGACAGTGACATATATATACTCACACTGAGCATTACACATACTTATCCTTTCTCACATGAAACATTTCGTTGGAAATGTTTGCACACATTTTTTTTTTCAAAAAAGGGGGGATGTAATATAATACATTAATAATACAAACCACACATTGTAATAATATGCGAATCTTCACATGTACGATATCCTGTAAATAAACATGGCTGCAAACTGAACACGCTTTACTGTGTCCCATCTGAAACATGTGTGTGCTTGTGAAGATGACGAGGTAATGCTTATATACATACATCATAACATTACAAGACCCTGATGCTATTACAAGAATATCTATGCTATGGACCCCCAAAGAAAAGTGAAAGAGAGACGACCAAAAACAACATAGTGGAGAACTGTGGAGGCTGAGATGCAATGAATGAACCAGAGCTGGGGCACTGTACGAAGGATGGCCTCTTACCGAACAAAAAAGAAACAATTTGTTGCTGCCCTACAAGATGCCACCAGGTGTGATGGCCACTGACTGCTTTGACAGTCAGTGGCTAAAGATTAAAGAAGACATACATTCATTACTTTAGTTCAGTGCAACAATTTATTAATTAATCTGAACAAACATAAAAAATCAATAAACACAAAACTGATATGCACAAAATAATGTTAATTATAATAAATGAAACAAAAAAGATAAGTAAAACAAACTAAATCAATCAATCAATACCCTTTAGCTCACAGAGGAGCATAGGCCTTCAACAAACACATGCCAAGTCTTCCTGTTCCATGCCATCCGCTCAAGTTCTTTCCAAGTTTTCCTCATTATTTTCACTTGTCTCGAGTTCTCTTCTCCATGTGTTGTTGGTCTACCTCTGTCTCTCTTTCCCTGTGGATTCCAGAACAAGGACTGCCTTGTAATGCTATCAACATGTTTCTTCAATGTGTGTCCTATCCATCGCCAGTGCCTTCACTCCTAACTGTGTTCATCTACCAAACTTTTCTCGTGTATCTTTACTTTAGCTCGCTCACTAATGATCAAGGGACGTAATTTCCAGTCAACTCCCTTTGCTGAGTTCTCTCAAACCCCATACAATCTTCTTCTATTCTTATTACAAAAACTTTACATGCAAATTTGTCCCACCACAATTTTGGACAATTTTCCTCCCTTTGCTCAAAGCACTCTTTCACACATATCACTTCCCTTCAACAAAGACGAACAGTCTTTTAACAACTCCATTCATTTTTTTCAAACCATTTATCTACACTCACTTACTTTTCTAAAACCAAAACCACCGTTCACAGTATTAATTGCATATCTGCACGGTTTTGGGATCATTTCTAGAGTATGCCGGGATACAACTGGCAAACCCCGAGCTGACTATCACTATAGAACATTTGGAAAAAGAAAGATCCAAAATAATTCTCCACTGGCTTCCACCAACAATAAAAAAAAGAAGCCGTGGAAGCCATTGCGGCAAAAATAACATGCGATCCAAGGGCGGAAGTTTTCAAGATCCGCAACGCGCCTGACAAATGGGGTCTGCTCTGTAGAGCCACGACGGCCATTCCGCACTATCTAGAGCTCCGAATAACTGGAGCACAAAAACATAAGGTCCTAGTTACCATGCAAGGGTGGAGAACGGTATGTCCTCATTGTGGTGAGGATACTCACTGGGCCAACAAATGCAACAAAAAACCAGCCAGAAAAGAAATCATTCCACTGACAAGACCACCGACAAACAGCCCACCAGAAGCACCGGCTACAACACCCAGGCCTTTACAGCCCCAAATTGCAGACGACGGGTTTCAAGTGGTAACACACCGGAACGATAGGAAACGACGACACTCGGCCCCAGATAGCCCAAACAACACTACAACACCAAAAGATACCACCGAAGCACCAGAAAATACAAAACCACTACCAACATATTCATCAATAATGAGACAAAGCCCAACTTTCCAAACTGAAGAAAACATTTTAAGCACTACAACAGCTCCAGACATCCACACTAACACATGAGGAAATAAACAATACGGCATCAGAAGAAGATAGCTCACTTCAGACACCCCCCAGACTGATTATTAACTGGAAAGAAAATGACAGCATCTGGGAAAACAAGCAATACAGACATTAGGACCATTTCTTAGAATACGTTATCAAACTATTTAATTAGACTTTCATACATTTTATTCATTGTTATTCGTTAAAAATGGCAGATGAAATTTTGATAATTAGTGTGAATGTTAGCGGACTCCGCTCAAAACTACATCACATCATAACACTTATACATAAACACAAGCCAGACTTTATACTTTTGCAGGAAACAAACATACACACAAACAAACATGCATTACAAATCACAACCCAGTTAGGGATACGACATTCCTGTTTTAGTTTAGCCATAAACAACACAGATTCGGGAACAGCAATACTACAAACATCAGACAGGTGGGATATACTTAGGACAAACAGAGACAGCGAGGGCAAAATAACCATCGTTCAGGTAGGAAACAACACACACACATACACGATAGTGAATATAAACGCTCCAGCGAACTACAACCACCAACCACAATTTTACGAAAACTTAGATAACTTACTCACTCAGTCATCCAGAGGACATAATATTATTTTAGGAGGCGACTTTAACTGCGTTTTGACAGATATGGACGTAGTTGGTGGAGTAGTTAGAACACAGATACGGAAAGCAAACAGAGAAGACGCACACCAACTAGACATAATACAAACCATAATGGATACGCACAGCTTATTAGATGCCTACAGACACACACACCCCCATAGTATCGAAACCACGCATGCACACACCGCACACAACAAAGCTGCACGATTAGACAGAATCTATGTGCCGTCAACACACCACATAATTCATGCTAAACACTTGCCAGAAGCTCTCAAGTTCACAGATCACAAAGCAGTACTCGCAGCCATTAACACTTCACAAGCAAGCTTACTTACTTACTTACTTAGTCGTTCCCCTTCTACCGTGAGGTAGAAGCAAGCACGCATTCCAAATGTTCCCCACACTGGAAATTCAACAATACTTTGCTCCAAAACAAAACATACGTAGAGCACATGACCAAACTAATCCTTACATACACAAGTGACATACCAATAGAACATATTCAAGAACACTGGGAAACACTTAAAAGCACCATACGCGAACGAACACAGCTAATGTCATCCATCATACACAGACATCGCATACAACAAGAGACTGTGATAGACACTATACAACTAACAAAGCAAACAGACAAAAACTCTCCCTCCATTCTCACGCTACAAAATGAACTAGAACGATATAAACACCACAGGTTCCAGGGAGCCCTATTACGGACAAAACTCAACACAATCACACAAGAGACTCCCAGCAAACAATACATAGCGATAGAACAAAACATACAACGCTGCAGGCAGATAGGCCAAATAGTGGATTTAGAAGGGACCACGCAGACAGAAACACAACACATAGTGCAGGCTTTCGAAAGTTACTATAGGAACCTGTACACAGAAGAAAAGGTGTAACCATATATACAAGACAGATTTATGCAATGTACAAAAAAATTATCTGACGCAGACAAACAAACACTAGACACTGAACTGACACTTACAGACATAACACTAGCAGTGAATGCAATGCAAAAAGACAAATCACCAGGACCTGACGGACTTACGACAGAATTCTACCAGCACTTCTTCCCTACCCTAAAGCCTCTTTTACTACAAGTATACAAAGAAGCCTTTGAGAATAAGGAACTCCCACCAAGCCTAAACATGTCTTACATCACTCTAATACCAAAACCAAACTCCGACAAAACACTACTTAAAAACTACAGACCAATATCACTCTTAAACGTGGATTATAAAATTTTAACAAAAGCTCTAACAAACAAACTGAAACCATTCATGGCGACCCTCATACACGAAGACCAGCAGTGTAGCGTCCAACACAGAAACATCCATCAACACACACATTTCATAAGATACATAATCACCTACACACACCAGAAGGATTGTTAGTCTTCGGTTCTTTCCCTTGACCAGGAGAAAGCCTTTGACAGAATGAATATCACTCATACCTCCACAAAACATTACTACATTGCAACATAGGTGAACACTTCAGACAATGGATTAATATTCTGTATATGAAGCCCGAGAGCAAAGTGTTAGTAAATCATACATTAACTAACACCTTCAGGCTAACAAGATCTGTAAGACAGGGATGCCCCCTCTCTCCTTTACTGTATGTTCTTGCACTAGAACCACTACTAGAGAAGATCAGAAAAGACAGCTCTATCAAGGGCACTTTCATACAAGGGAAAGGTGAACAAAAGTTGCTCGTCTATGCAGACGACACCATCTTTTTCCCACCAAACAAAAAGTCTATAAAATCTATATTAAACACATTTACAGACTTTAGCAAAGGTAGCGGAGCAAAAGTAAATGTTAAAAAATCAACAATAATGGGTATAGGCAAATGGAAAAACAAAACAGACTTTCCCTTTGGACTAACACCAACAAACAACATCAAAATCTATGGTATAACCTTTCCCTCACACCCAAATCGCATACACAGAGACACATGGAAAAATCTTACATCCAAAATACGAGACACGCTGCACAGATACAAATACAAAACCACAACGATTTTTGGACGAAGTTTAATTGTAAATACATACATTTTCCCTAAGCTACTTTACATTGCCACAGTTTTCGACCCCCCAAAACGGACTATCACGGATTTAAACAAACAGGTCAGAGCATTCGTTTTTGGGCGCACATTTTACAGCATTAAACACAAGACACTAATACAAGAAAAGAAACACGGAGGAACTGCCCTTCAAGACCTAGAAACAAAGATCCAGGAACTCAGAATTAAACACACAGGCAGCATCATCAAACATCCAGAACGACACACACTAGCTCATTATTACATGGGACTCAGGCTTTCCAAACTGAGACCACTGAACAATGCAATCCCCCATCACTTCGGCCCTATGCCCTCATTTTATAAGACATGCATACAAGCCATCCAAAGACATGAAAAATTAATTCACCAGAAAACAAATGCAATATATAAACATTTAGTTAAACTCCAAGCACCACCATTACATCTAAGGATTAAAAGAGGACAGAAATATGCTATAAAAAATTACACCGAAACCTTCACTAACTTGCACAACCCAAAAATCACTGCTAAAGCAAGAGAGGTCACTTTTATACTAATATACAGCATGACACCCACAACAAAACGAGAAGCACACAGATCCAACCAAATAACAAAATGTCAGCTATGTAGGGAAAGCATTCAAGAAACAGAAGATCATTTGTTTTTTTAATGCAGTACAATCACACCTACAATGAAACTACTGCAGAAAATCATTGATTTACAAACATCACAAAAATCAGATATATACAAAGCAATCTTCTTAAACATAGTTCCGGGAGCAGAAAAAAACACACACACATTGATCTTGTTTATTTTATCAGAATTTCGGAATCAGATTTAGTGTTTTCGGAATCTTGCCATGTTTAATCATCGTATTTTCAACGCTGGTTTATTTCTGCACATTTTTCATCAGAAAGTTTTATCAATAGCCCCTGAGATGGTACCTCTTCCTTAACGAGGCAGCCAGGATTCGTAAAACGACTCCTTCTTTCCCCAACGGCACTCCCTCCGCCTCACTACTATCTCATTATCTGTCCATCCTAACATTTTGTAAGTCCGCTTTCGGCCTTCTGTACCCCCTCCCTTCCCCAGTCTTCCTTTCCTCTCAAGTACTACAGATCGACCTTTAAACTACAAATATTCGCAGGAGATCATGTTGACCACAGTTCTAGATGTCGTTAAAGTGTCAATGTCTGACCTTGCCAACTGACCTTGCCAACTGATACCTAAGTATGTTCGAGGGAAGTCTTTGACGTTAAGTTTGCACGGCTCATACCTTTAAATTCAAAGGGTGGGTGGGGGAATAATAAAAGGTGCAGTGAAATGTGCTTGTAATTTTGTGTATGGAAGCGTGCCCGAGGGTGTATAAATGTATATTTTATATTTGATGAAATGTTCAATATTTCTTTTCTCCATCTCCACTCTAATAACCGATACTATCCACTAAAAAGTGTCTCTTTTCGGATCCCATTCATTTCCCCTGTTGCGATATGCACTGGGTGAACCAAAGACTCTCTCTTTTGTCCCAGGGGACATCCTTTCAGATTACATTTCACGGTCCAGGACAAATTTATTCACGTTAAAGTTTTACGACAAACCAAATGTGTCCGGAACCTGTAATTATGGGGACTGGGACTATGACGACAGAAAGTCGGCAAAAAGCGGTTGAAAATAAGGTTTTTTCAACACTACAATTACAAAATGTGCAATGTGTAAAAAAAAAAGTATGCCGGGTCTTAGCCAGGGCCGGGATCACACAAAATTCACACATAATAAAGTCAATAGACCTCTCTTTGAACCCCAGAGGGGGCATTAAAAAATGTCACTGAAGCGCACCAAGGCTGCCTATGTGATATATTGGGGTGTTAATAAAATCATTTTTATATAATTACGATTTTTTTGTAACAAAAAATAAAATAAAAATGAAGAAATAAATAAAAATTGGTAGCACACAGTTTATTTGTGCTAAAGTTGCACTAAAAGATCGTGTAAGCATCGATTAACCCCGTGTATTTGAGGCATAAAATAATCTAGGTTTTATCTCTAGAACTTGAGTGGCAACCTTGATTATAACTACTTGAAACAAAATAAAGAATTATTTGATCACACATGAGACAAGTCTTGTGGACGGAATACTTTGGCTTACTCAGCTGCATCTTTGGAACAATCTTCCAAATGACCTGGAAAAACACGCACAGTCACTACTCATATAATCGTATACTGTTCAAATACTTTATGAGTCCTGATTATATGCCACCCTAACTGATTATGTTTTATTTTTATCTAATATACTGTATTGAGGCTCTGTTGATCTAGTTTTCATTACAATATACTTATTCTTAATTTTGTGATCAGGTACTGTTAATGTATGCTGTTATACTACCTTGTAATGTTGCATTGCCCTTAAATGAATACTTTAAGTGCGCTGGAGAATGTTTGAGTAACAGTAATAAAAGATGAGCAAGAGGAAGGAAGAATGCAAGAGGGGACTGTGTGCCCGATTTTCAACCCTTGGAAAATTCATTTCTTTCGTATATGTCTAACTAACTAACTACCGTACCTAGTCTGATTCTGCTCTTGAGTTAGGGAAGGCAAAGACAGAGAGGAAAGGTACTGATTACCCCACCTCATGATGATGGACCTAGTATTGTGAAGGCTTAAAAATTCACTCATTGCAGCAGTATCTGCTATGGGACTCACAGCTGCTCACCTCTGGTCAAATCTCTGGCATGCACTGGAAAACACACCGAGTCCCTAGTCACTCAGTAGCAGACTGTTCGAATATTTCACGAGCTAACACACCATCCTAACCTGATTATGTTTCAAATCACTGTCTAATTTACTGTATGAGGAATTTGATTTTTGTCAGTCTTATTGTTTTTTTTTAATTTTAAAAACATACTTTTATTATGATGATTATTGCAAATGTATGACGTTAAATTAGTCTTATAATGATAAGTGCCTAAAAAATGCTTTAAATGTGAGGATGAAAGAATACAGTATACATAATGAGAGAGAGAGAGAGAGAGAGAGAGAGAGAGAGAGAGAGAGAGAGAGAGAGAGAGAGAGAGAGGAAGGGCAGAATCTCAGACGGGCCTGCATGCCCAGTTCTTAACCCTTTGAAAATAAAGTTTGTTCGTTTGTTACTTCTTCTTCTTCTTCTTCCATCCTTAGCCACCAACCGGCAAAGCAGTATGTGGCCAGTACGCCTAGTGGCGTCTTAGGGCAACAACAAATTGATCAATCTATCGCTGTTTCCACCACGCCTAGTGGCGTCTTTGTGGAACAAAAACAGACCGAACAATCTATCATTGTTTCCGTAATCAGATTGGTTGGCAAGCAGGTGATCAGCCCACTGTGCGAAGTTTTTACGGGATGGGGTAAACAGCCCCATGCCCATACCCTCCTTAGTCGCTTTTTACGACATGCGTGGTAGGGTGCAGTGTTACTATTCTTTGCTCCCCTTTCGGGCCCCGGTAACACACGGGTGATCGTTTGTTACGATAGAACAGAAATGAATATTTTACTGTGCTTCACATTTCATTGTTACATTTTATGCCCGAGGCGAAATGTAAACAAGTTATTTCATTAAAAAAAAAAAAAAAAAAAAAAACAGTACTGTATAACCTTCCAGCCAACTAGACTACACATTTCCAAGGATCACAGGCCTTCAACAAAAACAAGCCTAGTCCTCCTGTCACGTGCCAACAGCTCAAATTATTTCCACATCTTCAACATCAGGTTCTCTTCTGTCTCCAGTTCTCTTCTCGTTTCTTGGTCTACCTCTACCTCTCTTTCCCTGTGGATTCCAGAACAAGGACTGCCTTGTAATGCTATCAACAGGTTTCCTCAATGTGTGTCCTAACCATCGCCAGCGTCTTCTTCTCAACTCTTGTTCCACTGGCACTTGTCTGGTTCTTGTCATCCATTCCCCATTTGTGACTTTGTCGTACCATTTCAATCCTTCTATTCTACGCAAGCACCCGTTTATAAAAGTATGTAGCTTTTTGGTTGTTGTTTTTGTTGCTCTTCATGTCTCAAGGTCATACAATAGGACTGACTTGACATTTGAGATCTTGTTCTCCATATATTTTCCAATGCAATGAAAGCTCCTCTTGCTTTATGTATTCTTATTTTGATATCATTGTCTTTCCCTCCAACTCGTCTATATTGCTGCCAAGATGTGTGTATGATTCTACATCCTTTAATGGTGTTTCTTCAAGTTCAACCTTGTTATAATTTCTTGCATTTATTCTCATAATCTTTGTCTTTTCCCTGTGTATTTTCAAGCCCACTTGTTGTGACCTCTCATCGAGAATTTTCATTTTCTCTTGCATCTGATTATGGGACAGAAGAGCCAAGTCATCTGCAAAATCAAGATCATCAAGCTGTTTAGTCAGATTCCATTTCTGTTGTGTGATGTCGATGTTTTCATAGCCCAATCTATTGCTAGTAAGAAAAGAAATGGAGACAAGAGACATCCCTGTCGCACTCCCGTTCTAATCCTATACGCTTCTGCAAGTTGTCCTTCATGAAGAACTCTGCATAGCATAAAGTTTTCTTTAGCAAGTTAATGATCTTCATGGGAACTCCATAATGCCTTATCAATTTCCAAAGTGATTCTGTCTACACTATCAAATGCCGAGACTAACTAAATACCACAAGTTCTTTCCCCCCATTCCCTTCCTCTTTCCCCGAATGCTAAACTGTAAAGTCAGAAGTAGTGAAAACCATGGAAAGGAGTCAATCATACACAACATAGACATTATAAAACCTACTTAGCCATTTCTCTTCTACCCTGGGATGAGAGGTTTGCTAGAGAGAGCGCCAAACTATCCTGTCAGCTGTCTTCCTGCTGACCTTGTTCCAGTTCAGACCTTTCTTGGCTTCTCTATCTGCCTTTTCATTTCCCTCTATGCCAACATGTGAAGGTATCCAAGCAATTAAGACTGAACATCCTCTGGAATATAAGCATGTAGTAGCCAGAAATATCTCCTCTGCTATATCAGGCCCTATACATTCTCGTAAGTTTCTAAGTGCTTGAATTGTTGAAAGAGGGTCAGTTAAAACTGTTCGTTTTTTGGGAGGGTAATTAGAGAATATTTCTAGTGCTTTTAGTACTGCCACCATCTCTTTTCCGTGATGCTATATTCTTTTGCGCCGAACGTTCCGCACAGAGATTTACTCGGAGTTATTTCCCTGTAGTAGTGTTTCGTGCTTTAGCAGTGTTTCGCGAATTAGATGAATGTTCCGCGCGGGTTTAACATTTTTGGATACGCCGATCGAGCACATAACTCCGAGCCGACTGCATCAGAATAGATGTCCATCGCCGGTCGTGGTCGTTTCATGAGACAACAACAACATTACAATTTAAGACATACTGCTTGACCAGATGCGCGAAACACTGCTATGCGTTTCAAAAAGGTCGGTCGACGATTGACTTCAAATATCTCCATATTCCTTGCACTGATAAACATGATTTTTTGCATGTAGTCTTATATTTTCAATGTCCCAAAGGTTTTATAAAATTAAATGTTGTAGGTAGTGTGCTTTTCTTGCAACAGCTAATTCCTTTGATCTTTTTTAACGAAGTAATTATTTTGTCCTGGAAGAAAATAATTTACCGTAAATGAAGGAAGTTGCGTATTTTCGGCATAGGCGTCTATACAATTCGAATGTTAGAGGGGTTTGTTAACTGATTACTACGTGAGGTCCTTTTTTATTTCTTCGAAATATTTGAGAGAAAAATAACGCCTATTCGTTGTAAATGTTCCTTTTTATACTAAAAAGTGAATGGATGCATGAAGAGGTGAAAGTACTGTGTATGTTAAGTATAGTAGTGAAATCGCGGAGATAAAAAGGAAATGAACTGGTTTACATATACACATAGATGAAGGAGAAAATATATAAGGTATTTACACACTTATTCCAAGTCAGACGAGTCTAACATATTGATGACTATTCTCGGCTGAACGAACGACAGTCCATCTTTTTTCCTATAGTCATTTTCCTCTTTTAAGATATGCTCTTCACATTTACACCAATAATCTTTGTCTATCTGCGAGACATATATCTGCATATGTTAGTTCTTTCATATTGCATAGTTTGAAAGTTTTATTTTCAGCTGCCACCTGTCCTTTAACTTTTGCCCAAACGAGTTCAATTGGGTTTAAATGTGAATGATAAGGTAGCAGTCTCAAACACGTATGACCATGAAGTTGAATCAACTTGTCTATATGGAAGATCTTGGTCTTTTGTGATTTCTTAACAAGGGACAGTAATTCAAGTTTCAGAAACCCCTCGTTAAATGGAATGTCTTCTTTTTTGAGCCAAATCTTTATAGCATCTTTTGTACTCGAAGATGTCGGGATTTTGTCTTCTTCTGCCACAGCGTTGTAGTATGATGCGTTGTCCATTATCAGACAGAATGGTCTGTCTAGGGACGGAAGAAGAGTATTTTCAATCCACTCTTTAAATATGTTACCGTTCATCTCGGTATGATAGTCCCGGTTGTCCGTATAATTGGAAGTGAAAATAAGTTCAGCATTTTTTACTAGCCCATTATGTCTGCTGCCTGCATGTGCCATTATCAGACGTTGTCCTTTTCCACTGGGTACACATCTTTTAATCGTTCCATCTGATAACTGTCATTCCTTTTCCCTTGTGTGGTGAGCATTGATCCAAGTTTCATCCACATACACAATATCATAATCTTTATTATGCATTTCCCGTACTTCACGTAAATATTTAATTCTCATAGATACTAAGTGCGGCTTCTCGCAGATGACGTTTCTTCCACTAGCGTACTTCCTAAACGTAAAGCCAATGCTTCTAACAGTTCTCCATAATGTTGATTTCGACACATCAATGTCATTGTGTGTTCTCGGCCGAATTTTCAGTTTTCTTAGTGTCACAGTTTCTTTGGAATTAAA
This sequence comes from Oreohelix idahoensis, assembly GCA_024509875.1. NCBI lineage: Eukaryota > Metazoa > Mollusca > Gastropoda > Stylommatophora > Oreohelicidae > Oreohelix > Oreohelix idahoensis. The sequence goes on along the minus strand of JAMPIV010006564.1, from coordinate 49,866 downwards.
CATTCTACAAATCTCTCTTCTAATCACACCCCTGTTAAAACTATCTACTACTTCCTTTCTCCCTTGCGTCCTGGTATTGATTGAACTGAGAATTCCATTAGATTTGAGTGATTGATAAAATGAGCGTTTACTTAAACCCAAAGCGTGAATAGTTCTCTTTTCAGGATTTGAGAGACTCCGATACAGTTTACCACGCTTAGCTTCTCTGCAGAAATATTTATACATCTTCACTGCCATTGTATGCAGTGTAAGGAACGCGACTTTCATACCCATTGTATTACAGACCTAGAATACCGCAAGATACGCCTATGCACGGTAATACACAATTAGTAGAACGGTAACTGAACACACCGGAAGGATCAATGTAAGGTGCAAAACAGTGCGGTAGTGAGCTGATACACCGGGAAAATCATTTGAAATGCGTTCAAGATGTTAAATCGAAATAGTTCACAAATATGAAGGGGTAAGCCCTCTCAATACAAGGTTGGACTAGGAGGTGGTCGATTTTGTATACTTTAAATAAAGAAAATTTAAAACCCTAAGTTTGTTAACGAGGAAAAAAATGTCCCCCTTGGGACATAGCGATCATTAGGTCATATGCAAAGTTGCAACAATTACGATCAAGTGGTTGCAGAGATATTGAATATTAAACAGCGACAAACACTGTGAAACGCACTATAATACGCAAGACACTGCAAAAGTACGAAACACTGCTAAAGGGAGATAACTCTAAAATACCTATATTCTGTGCGGAACGTTAGGCGACAGTCATTGGGACATTATTTTATGTATTACGATAACCGACATACATTAAAAAAAAGTTAATTTGAATTTGAGAATATCTATATAAAAATATCACTGAAATATAGCTTTATATTTTTCGTTCTGTTCACGTGATCGTTACAAAATGGCGGCTTTCAATAATGACAAGACCTATCATCAACAGTTTGATTGACCACGGACAGAAGTCTCCAGAATTATAACCTATAATTATGACGGATAAAGAATATGCACCACTTACAGCAGCATGTGTTCGAGCCCTAGTAGATAAATTATATGAGAAGAGGAAGACTGCAGCGTTAGAAATAGAACGGTGGGAGTTATAACCATTTGGTGTTTCTTTAGCCTAGTTTTTCATTTTCATCAGCTGACTTTGGTCATATGTTTTATTATAATTAATATTTTGTTGTTGTTTTTTTTTGAAAGGAGGACATTGGGTCGTGTGTCCGATCTCGCCCAAATTATCGAGCCCGCGGCTAATTGCTTCACGTCGTTACGATTAGAGTTTAGGGTTAGGCAGTTGAGGTTGGAATGGAGAATAGGAGTACTTTAATATCAGAGACGCAGTAATAATGGGTGAGGGTCAGGTTTAATCCTAAACCTAATCTAAGCCCTAACCTTAGGCCTAATCCTAACCCTAACGACGTCGGGTACTTTAAAAAAAATATTAATGAAGAAAATATCCCGTTCAACCTCAGATGGGTTATAATTAGGATATAGGCCTATATTATTTTCAATTCCATATAATATGAACAACTGCCGATATGGGAAAGTGGCATCACACCTGTTAAATAATTGTAAATAGGGCAAATCACAATTACCAATTATGCTTGTACGCCGCCCCCCCCCCCCAAAAAAAAATGAGATAAAACCGAACAAAATCAAGCAGAAACTCCAAGCAAGAATAATATTAAGGGGGAGGGGTGTAAAGGCCTAGTGGTTCCAGTTATATAACTGACTTTAACAGATATTTAATTGACTTTCATGTGTTAAAAGTCATATGCATTGTAAGAACAGCATCAGACCTTCACATTCCCAATTACTATATATTAACCTATATAATCTCGTGGGGTAGCCTACTTATTTGTATGACATCAAAGAACGGTGAGTGGAAATAAAGTTTCATGAAAAGAAGTCACATAAATCACACTTGTGGCTAGGAAAAAAGTCAAACTTTACGTGAACATATGAGATTAATTAATTAATTTTTAAAATTTGATGATGAGAAATATCCCGTTCAACCTCTGATGGGTTAACATTATGATATATATTGTTTTCAATTCCAAAATACACCTCACAGTAGAAGGGGAACGACTAAGTAAGTAAATTCCAAATAATATGAACAAATGCTGATACATGAAAATGGCATCACATCTGTCAAATCATTGTAAATAAGATTTATAAAAATTACCAAATTTTGCATTTATGTTTACAAAAACAAAACAAAACCAATAAACATAAAGAAACACAATTTATTCACTTTCGTGATCAAAATAAAGAAATGAAACAAAAATATGTAAGTCAGTAATTTATTGACCATACATGATTTGTACAGACTGAAAACATCTTACACAATACCGTGAAACTTAACCTTTTAATAATTCGTGTTCATGACAGGGACTCCACCTGACTTACCTTAATCCATTCCAGGTTGGCGTTACCCATTTATACAAAGATTGAATTTTTCTGTTTTGTTTTGATGTTTTTAAGCAATTTTTCATTATTTTACCATCAGTTCTGTACATTACTCCACTGAGACGGAGTGTCATAATATCATCGAAAAAGAGGATTCAGCAATTAACACATTAACTACCGAATTGAAAAACACACTGTGGCCAAATTAAATTTTTTTCCCATTTTCATCCTGTAGGTGTTTGCACAAAGTAAGCTGTAGTATTTGTAATTGTTTACAGATTTTTATGAATTACACGTCATTTTAAAGATAAATGAATGTACTATTACAATAAGCACCATTTGTAACTCTAATAGAGGTTGTTGCTATTTAATGGCCTCTGATGGCCGAGGACTTGCAATATTTTCACAATTATAACTGCTTGCGCCCCATCTCTATCAAAATCACTATTTCAATCAACGTGCACACCGTTTTCACTCTTGTCCTCGTCGCTAGATCTATCAGTCAATTGTTAAAACAAGTTTCTAGCCTATTCAGCCGTTAGACAAGATGTACAAGCATTTTTTGTGGTCCTATCGCTAGTTGCCACGGATAAAGTTTTACACGATTTGGTAACTAACCCAAAATGCAGAAAAATATGAACTTAATATCAATTTTTCAGTGTTCTACAACAACCGTGCTTTGGGAATTTGTTTTCCGGTGGCAACTTAAAATCTCGAACCAGATCAGAAAGTGTTTCAGTACATTTTTCATTCGTTTTATTACTAAAATTAGATTGACGCTCTGAGCGGCTCGCGTTGATAAGAACTAACCCAAAATGCCAGAAAAATAAATGAACTTAATATCAATTTTTCAGTGTTTACCAACCGGTAGATTAAAATCTCGAACCAGATCAGAAAGTGTTTCAGTACATTTTTCATTCGTTTTATTACTAAAATTAGATTGACGCTCTGAGTGGCTCGCGGTCCAAATGATAAGATTTCAAAAGCCGGTCCCACCGGCTCGCGGTAGTTAATGTGTTAATGTTTATGTTAACAAAAATACACAGTGTTACGGGCCTCGGGACCCCAGTATGTTCTGGGTGCTTCGATGACTTCTAGTATTTGAGGATGACCAAGTTATTATATGCGTATTCAGTTTATAGAGTCAAAGTCCCTCGGGTTCTTATCACTTTTGTAGGATTCCGTAATACTGTTCGTTGGTATCGATAATGTCTGCTTTAACCCTTGTGATACATTATGTGCTGAACATGTTTCATATTAAATATTCGACCCTTGACTGACCTGTATTAGTCTCTTGTCTTATTGATTATATTGGCAGTGTGAGATGCAGCGTGTTAAGACATTAATCATCACTGGTCATGATCAGTTGAATATTAACAGCATTTAACTCAACTCCGAATACGACAGTTGATAAGACCGTGATTTTGACGACTCAAAATATTTAATTAGTAATTTCATACCATGAGCAGACACCAACTACATGGGAACAAAAGTCACATCACATTCATGTACGATCTGTAAGAGTTCTCATTATTTCATAAACACATGTTCACAATCTCTATCTAGAGTTCTGGTTCAAGGTCAGTTCCTTTTAACGGCCAATGTCCTTTGGCATAAATTCAGAGGCTAACTAGACTTACTCCCGTCGCTAGTTTATACAATAGCCTTTTGCACTAGACTTAACTATCCTGCTAGTTCTGCAATACACTTATTATGCTAGGCTTACGTCTACTGCTAGTCGTCTAATATCCGTTACACTAGGCTTACGCTTGCCACTAGCTGTACAATATCCATCTATACTAGTCTTACACTATTGCTAGTACCGTAATGTTCCTTTGGCATACCACGCCAGGCTAATCTGCCATAATTATGCAAACTGCGTTATTCATACGACGACTTACGTTTGGTTCAAGAAATACACTGCTCAATTGGCTTCCCAGCCACACAATTAATAAGTGGTTATACCACACAATATAAGTGGCAATGGCCACACTTCTGAAACACACTGCCGTTCGGGTCAAAACCCACAAGTCGAATGACCTTACAAAGACATACGCGTCATGCATAGTGATATGCATACTACGTCGTTAATATATATTCAATTGCGATGTTCCATGGTGCAGCAATCCGAGTGTCATCAAAACTCAAATGCATGCACACATGCAACAATCATCGACATCGGTCGATGAGATATATCTCTACTCGTTTGAGGTGTTCCATGATACAGCCATTCGGATCGTGCACAAATCCAAATGTCTGTAATCATGAAACAATCCTCAACATCACCCCCCCTCACTTCCAAACATGACACTTGTGGCACGGATGATAGTGATGGAGAAGACGCCCGTCTCCCGAATATATTAATATTAGTACTATCTACTTATACTCATTAAGTACACACATTAAATTTTATAACATTAATAATAGCACTTGTCAACATGGTCACTAAAGAGTTAATTCAATTTCTTCTCAGAGAAGTTGCGCGATAAAAGATCTGCCAAGTTATTGTCTGATCCAGCAATAGGCAGAATCGTAAATGAAAATTCTTGAATCAACAAGTACCATCGGTGTATTCTAGCGTTACACATTGTTCTAGCTGTTATGTAAGTAAGAGGACTATGGTCTGTCATAATGTAAAAGTGCATGCCGATGAGATATCTTGACAGCTTCTCCAGGCACCAGACCATCGACAGGAGCTCACGTTCACCTGTCGCATACTTCTGTTCAGCCGGAGTCAGTTTCCTCGACACATAGAAACATGGATGGAGTGTTTCTTTGTAACATTGCAGCAAACAGCCACCCATGGAGTAACTCGAGGCATCTGATTGAAGTATGAATGGAATACGTATATTCGGTAATAACAAAATAGGTGCATTACTAAATAATTTCTTAATTGTTACCAAAGCGCTTTCGCAATCTTTGTCCCAACGTACCTTATTAGGACTACCTTTGGTCAACAGTGCGGACAAAGGTGTAGATAGTTGTGCGAAATGCGGGATGAACTTATGGTAATAGTTTATCAAGCCTAAAAGGCTTCTAACTTGTTTCTTAGTTGAAGGGGTAGAAATCTCTAGAATTCTTTTGACTGTATTGTCGTCAGGATACAGTTTGTGGTTACCTATGCGGTGACCAAGAAAAAAAATTTCCTGACAACCTATTTGGACCTTTGAAGGTCGCACAGTCAAACCATGCATACGTAACGTATGTAGAAGGGAAGTTAAACCATCAATATGGTCTTCCCACGAGTCATGAAATAGGCAGATGTCATCGATGTACGTGATGACATCTTTACGATCGCCAAGAAGGCGGCGCATCATGCGCACAAACGTCGCTGGCGCATTCACTAACCCAAAACACATATAATTCCATTGGTAGAGCCCAAATGGAGTTGTGAAAGCTGTGTAAGGTTTGGCATTTTCGGCAAGAGGAATTTGCCAGTAGCCTTTAGAGAGATCTAGTTTGCTAAAGAAAGTAGCATTAGATAATTCTGACAAAAGATCATCTAAAAGAGGCATAGGCTCACCGTCTGTGATTGTAATTTTGTTCAATCGCCTAAAATCAATACAAATACGTAAAGAATCATCCTTCTTTTTAACTATCACCATTGGGAATGCATATGGTGATTCCGAAGGAGATATCACACCTAAACGTATCATCTCTTTTAACTCTTTCTCTACCCTATCTTTGTGGTGTAAAGATATAGGATAGGGTCTAAGTTTGATAGGTTTATAATCAGTAAGAGTAATATCATGGGATATAAGCGATGTCTGACCTGGAAGGTCGGTGAGAACATCATTGAAAGAAATAAGAATATCCCGAACTTGATCTTGTTGTGACGAAGATAGTGAAGAAGAAATAGTCACGTCTTTCCAAGATTCCGATGATTGCAAAGAAGGTAGTTGGAATTGTAAAGGGATAGACGAAGTGGTATCTTCTTCATGAACAACTGCAAAAGAAGCAGTATGATGTGAAGAATCATCAATAGAGTTAATAACAGGAATTAATTCCTGTGGTCTTTCAACTGCTAATTTGAGCATGTTGACATGGAAGGTTTTGATTTTACCTCTAACGTTTACCGAGTAGTCAACATCTGTGACTTGTTTGATAACATCAAATGGACCTTGCCATGATATCAGTAATTTGTTATCGTTATGAGGTAGTAACAACCAAACTTTTTCCCCTGGTTTGAAGGATCTTAATATTCTCTTTTGATTATGTAATAATCTTGATCGTTGAGTGGCTGATTTTATACTCTGGGATGCATACGTGCACGCATCAATGATTCGTTGTCGGAGATCAATCACTAACTCGTAGCTGTTTCGAGTGGCTGTATCAATTGATGCTCCAATCAACAAATCCTTGAGTATCATCATTGGTCCGCGAGGATTCGAACCATAAACCAATTCGAACGGAGACCATCCCGTGCTCTCGTGAGGCACTTCACGAAAAGCGAACAGGGCCGCCGGAAGAAGCCTGTCCCATTCCCGAGGGCATTCCTCAGTTATCTTAGATAACATCTGTTTTAGAGTGCTATTGTAGCGCTCGCACACACCGTTTGATTTGGGCCTATACGCACTACAAAACGAGTGGTGAACAGATAACATGGATTCTAAATCCCTCATAATGTTGGAAGTAAATTGTGATCCTTGATCTGACAAAATATCCTCCGGAAAACCGATTCGACAAAATATCGAAAATAATGCATCAGACACAGATGCAGTTGTGATGGTTTTCAATGGTATGGCTTCTGGCCAACGCGTGCAAAGATCTACGCAAGTTAAAATATAATGAAATCCATTATTTGAAACAATTGATAACGGACCCACTATATCTACTGCAATCTTTTTGAAAGGTCTCTCAGGCACGTCTGTAATCTGTAAGGGTGCCGTATGGAACCTGCCCTTACGTGCTATACCTTGGCATGTTGTACATGATTTGCAGTATAACTTTGTATCCTTATTAACCCCAGGCCAATAAAATTGTGACGTAACACGAAACAATGTTCTTTTGATCCCCATATGCCCTGCCATAGGGGAGTCATGACCTGTTTGTAGGACCAATGGTCTGTATTCTTTAGGTACTATCACTTGATGTATAATTGTTTTGCCATCATCATAATATCTAGTGAGTATTGATTTCTTTATCTTGAACCATTGTTTAGCCCCTCTTGTGTATTTAATCGTTTTTTGTTCTGCTCGGCTAAACAATCCTTGTAAAGTTGGGTCACTCTTCTGTTTTTCTGCAAAAACAGAAGGTGTAACAGTGCCAACTTGAGACATAATTGTATCTATTATAGGAAGAGGTGGTGTAGCCATGTCCGTAGCTAACTGTTGTGCTCTCGTTACAACAGCATTTGCCACCTGTGGGTGAGATTCAACCCACATTGCAATCTCCTCCGGAGTGCAATCTTTAACTCCTGGTGTGTTTCCTATTATAATTTCAGTTATGGGTGCTCTCAAGCCGCAGGCATAGACAGTGCCTGTGTAAAAAGGAGTATCAATGTATACTCGTGCCACAGGGAAAGTTTCTATATTCCCACCAAATGTGACACACTTAACTGATTTGCCTGTAAAAGCAGAGGGCTCGATAAGCGAGTGCTTTATGCCTATCGTTGAGGACCCAGTGTCACGCAAAACTCTCACTACCTTACCATCCAATATTCCGGGATGAAATGTAAGATAACCGACATTTACACATGCCGACATTGTAGGCATACAATGACCACAATCAAGTGTAATTGTAGACTTTAATCTGTTTTTCGACTGACACTCATAACATGTATCATTCATTACCATACATGCGTTCGCATGATCATTATCATCATTACCTTTCTCCTTTTTGACACTGCAATTATTCGCATGTCTATGTTTATTTTTGTCTCTCGACGGAGATCTGGCATTACCTTTGTTATTATTGACTGACTTTTTATTGCTATAATAAAAATCAGTAGAGTCATCCTTCCTGGCATCTCTACCATAAGATGATCTCTGTTTATAGTATCCTTTCTGATGTGAACCATCATAATCCCTGCCTCTGTGATACCCACGATCATGAGGTGAATATCCTCTATAACCTCGTCGATATGAATTCGAAGGAGAGCGATGACGACGGAAGTTATAAAAACCTCTGTCGGATTGATAATAATCTGAACGACAACGTCCATCAAAGCTCTTCGATCGAGGTCTCTGATCATGGTGTGCTGCGCACACAGGCATAGGATCTCGAATAGTCGATCTATGAAGATCTTTATTCTGATGTGCGGTCTGATACTGTCTTCCGAGTTTTTCATACTCATCGATAGAATTAGGATGTCTTTCTTGTAAAAATGCTTCTAATTCAGTGCTGCATGCGGATAAAACTTTATCTCGCAGCATGAGATCTATAACACCTTCATATGTTTTATTTATACCAGATAGATCAATCCATCTGCTAAGGAAATGTTTAATAGATGCAATGAATTCACCAAAATCTGCATTCTTGCTTGGCTTAGCCGCATGAAAACGATCTCTGAATCCAGACTCAGTTAACTGGAAACGTCTTAGTAATACCTCTTTTACGACATCGAAATCGCTTCTGCTCTTTTCATCAAGACTCATGAAACATTTAAGTGAGTCACCAGTCAAAAAAATCAAGTAAAAGACTGCTCCATCTTTCCTTGGGTATGTTCAGAGCTGTGACCTTGATGATGAATCTAGATATGAAAGAGTCAACACAATCGCGAGTTTGGTCAAAATGTGGCATTTTTAACTTAGGATAGAAAATATTTGTACCAGCCGCAGTCTTAGTCTGTTCAGACTGCACTTTAGCTAATTCTAAAGCTTTTTCTTTTTCTGCATGAAGTTTTAAAGCTTCCATTTCCATGGCATTTTTATGGGCTTGATCCAGTTGCATAAGTTCCATTCTCCTTAATTCCATTTCTTTTCTCTCTCGTCGAGCCATTTCTTTATCTCGTTGAGCCATTCTTTCCTTCTCAAATTCTCTGTCTTTTTCTTGTTGAGCTAATTCTTTATCTTTCTGCTCTCTGTCTTTTTCTTGTTGAGCTAATTCTTTATCACGTTGAGCTATAGTCAATCGTTCTAATTCCAATTTCATGGATATTTCTTTTTTCCTTCAATTCCCTCTCTTGGGTTAATTCAAACCTCCTAAGCTCATCAGCTCGTTTAGTCATTTCGCGCTGTTCCATTCTTTCCAGACGCGATAAATATTCATCATATTTCGTATCTGCAAAACTTTGTAGTTCCGCTCCTGATTTTCCATAACTTTTTCCAATATCAATGAATTCCTGTAGTGTAGACATGATAATAGGTTTCTGAGTACCTTCAATAGTCTATAATATACACCAGGACTATAGAACTCACTATAATATGTACATGAATATATTAATCAATAACAAACAAGTTCGGAGAACATGTGACAAAGACAGTGAAAACAATCAAATGAGTTACAATGAAATGATTTTTCAGTTATACGACAACAATTTACACTTATAAAGTAAATAAAGGAGACTTATACTCAGTAATCAGTAAAAGAAAGAAAAGAATTTACATCACAAAAATATAACAAGACAAGTCGTCATAAACGAACGTGTAGACAAAGAAGTTTTAGATCACACACGACAACAATTGTCAACAGTACTGAAATTAGGTTACGTAAATAAAGAGGACGTAATTCACTTGACGAAACTGCTAAGTACACAAAATATGGTTATATTGCGAACTGAGGAAACATTTATATCCTGACTCAAAAGAAAAAATATAATCAGTCAGATCCTCAGTCAGCGAATATAAGCATGCAAATCTAATAGAAGTTAACATTCACTGAAGTTTTCCTGGGAAAATTCCAGTCAATATTAAACACGACGAATATACGAATATACGAATAAACATGAATGGGGAACACAGATGATGAGTAGAAAAGTAAGTAAAGTGACGATGAACTGTAGACCAAAGCTAATGCAAGGACAATATGATAATGTTCAAGCGCCCAAGTAAAATCAAGAACTTATCTGTTTAGCTGTCCCTCTGAGAAATACATGAGTGCATGTAATTCTAATCCTAGTTCCGAACCGTGTCTTCAACAGCTGAAGTCCATTGATTGAAGACCTTGACCTTCGCAGTAGGATAACCGTTTGAAAGTATTGCTTCGGTCTTCGAACGTAGTTTCTTCAATCAATCTGCGTCGCAGCCTCAGATGAATTTGATGAAGAGATACATTCTCCACTGGTTCAGGTTCTCGAGTGGAAGATTACCGTTCTATCTGCGTGAATCAGTCTCTTGTGGTGGAAGAAAAATTCGGATTCTCTCAGGCAAAGTTGTCTGCTAGCGGTGACGGCATCAATATAGTGACGTCACTTACTGACATGCGCATTTCAGTTGCCAGTTAGGCTTGAATGAATGATTTTGCCTTTAAAACGTTCATCATCAGTTTTGCTTTCTTCGATACTTGAAGGGGGGATCCAGTATTCACGAAATCCAGACACTTTCTGACACCAGTATGTTACGGGCCTCGGGACCCCAGTATGTTCTGGGTGCTTCGATGACTTCTAGTATTTGAGGATGACCAAGTTATTATATGCGTATTCAGTTTATAGAGTCAAAGTCCCTCGGGTTCTTATCACTTTTGTAGGATTCCGTAATACTGTTCGTTGGTATCGATAATGTCTGCTTTAACCCTTGTGATACATTATGTGTTGAACATGTTTCATATTAAATATTCGACCCTTGACTGACCTGTATTAGTCTCTTGTCTTATTGATTATATTGGCAGTGTGAGATGCAGCGTGTTAAGACATTAATCATCACTGGTCATGATCAGTTGAATATTAACAGCATTTAACTCAACTCCGAATACGACAGTTGATAAGACCGTGATTTTGACGACTCAAAATATTTAATTAGTAATTTCATACCATGAGCAGACACCAACTACATGGGAACAAAAGTCACATCACATTCATGTACGATCTGTAAGAGTTCTCATTATTTCATAAACACATGTTCACAATCTCTATCTAGAGTTCTGGTTCAAGGTCAGTTCCTTTTAACGGCCAATGTCCTTTGGCATAAATTCAGAGGCTAACTAGACTTACTCCCGTCGCTAGTTTATACAATAGCCTTTTGCACTAGACTTAACTATCCTGCTAGTTCTGCAATACACTTATTATGCTAGGCTTACGTCTACTGCTAGTCGTCTAATATCCGTTACACTAGGCTTACGCTTGCCGCTAGCTGTACAATATCCATCTATACTAGTCTTACACTATTGCTAGTACCGTAATGTTCCTTTGGCATACCACGCCAGGCTAATCTGCCATAATTATGCAAACTGCGTTATTCATACGATGACTTACGTTTGGTTCAAGAAATACACTGCTCAATTGGCTTCCCAGCCACACAATTAATAAGTGGTTATACCACACAATATAAGTGGCAATGGCCACACTTCTGAAACACACTGCCGTTCGGGTCAAAACCCACAAGTCGAATGACCTTACAAAGACATACGCGTCATGCATAGTGATATGCATACTACGTCGTTAATATATATTCAATTGCGATGTTCCATGGTGCAGCAATCCGAGTGTGATCAAAACTCAAATGCATGCACACATGCAACAATCATCGACATCGGTCGATGAGATATATCTCTACTCGTTTGAGGTGTTCCATGATACAGCCATTCGGATCGTGCACAAATCCAAATGTCTGTAATCATGAAACAATCCTCAACACACAGCAACAGGGCTAAGATTGTAGGCCTGCATAGAAGTGTATATATATATATATATATATATATATATATATATATATATATATATATATATATTATATATATATATATATATATATATATATATATATATATATATATATATATATATATATATATATTTGGTTGTGTTGTGTTTGTATTTGTGACTTTTTCTACTGTGACATTTTTTCCTGTGATGTTTTTTTCCCTACAATCCAACGAACATGACCCACTGTTCTTCATTGCAACCTCCTAACCCTAACCAAAATCCTAACCCTAACGACGTTGGCGACTTATTTAGATGACATCCAAGAACTTGTCCCACTGTTCTTTATTTAAACCCTTATTGCTAACCCTGGTGGCATACTATTTTGGATGGCATCAAAGAATAGGCCTTACTGTTCTTCATTCTAACCAGAGGAGTTGGGGTGGCTAAGAGGTATGGTGTCTTCCTCAAATTCTAAAGGTACCTAGTTCGATTCCCAGTAGAGGGTATATAATTTATGGAAATTTTTTTCAGAACCAGTGGTCCTAATGATGCCTTCCCCCCCTGGTCTCCTGGGTAGTGAGATCGGATGCATAGCCTTATCAGATAAGGGCAAAAAAATAGTAGGTCCCATGTGCAAGTTGCATATGTTAAAAATCCCACTACAGTTGTAAATCATAAAGTGTAGACCATAAGGCCACTGCCCTGACAAACTTTAAAATTAGAAACCTACACACCACAAAAATATTTATAGAATGTGTGATTCTTGTATATATACACATTGGGATTCTTGCCGGTGCTACAGAATTTGTGCACTGTGCTGAGATCCTCCTTGTGTGATCTAAGGGAGGAGAGCAGAGCACTGATGGAGTTGTCCGTGTGCATTGAAGATAGTCCTTAAAATCTAACCAAACATTTCAACCAGGTTAGGTTTAGGGTTAGGATTCCTAACCCTTACCAATTATTACTGAATTCTTATGTAAGGCTGTTTCATTGTGGGCGACTTAATTCATAATATTGTTCACAGCAGCTAATGGTTGACCCCACACTTTACTGAGTGGTCAACCATCTTGTCACAAACTGGGTTAGGATAAAAGTTATTTGTTTGTTCAGTTTTGTCTGCAATTTGTGGTATTGTAGTAAATTAAACGTGTTATTAGGTGTTTATATAAGGAGAATATGCCTAGGGGTTTAGCATTAGGAGTTAGGGTTAGATGTAATAATAGCCTATAAAGCTAACTTTAACCCTAACGTTTTTTTTTTCTTGACAAGATAATAGACCATACAGCAAAGCGGGATTCCAGCCCAGCTTTCTGTTGTCTTCATTCTCATGTTGTGCCATATGGATACAGAATATTTTCGGAGGCGTTTCATTGTAGGCATTTTCATGCGTATATTTTAAATAGTGCCCCGTATAGTTGCCAGGTTTTTGACGAGACAAAGACAGACTGCTGCACCCTCAGGCATGTCGTACGAGGTGACTAACGTGAGGTTGCCTGTGGGGTTTGCAGCGTCATGATTACAACTAGTTGCTTGAGAAACCACAGCTACACGACCATGTGAATGCTTGGTACAGGCTTCCTGCAAGGGAACCAGAAGCAGAAAGAACATGATGATGATGATATACGTCTGCTTGTCAAACTTTACATTCACAATGATGATGATGATATATGTCTGCTTGTCAAACTTTACGTTCACAATGATGATGATGATATACGTCTGCTTGTCAAACTTTACATTCACAATGATGATGATGATATACGTCTGCTTGTCAAACTTTACGTTCACAATGATGATGATGATATACGTCTGCTTGTCAAACTTTACGTTCACAATGATGATGATGATATACGTCTGCTTGTCAAACTTTACGTTCACAATGATGATGATGATATACGTCTGGTTGTCAAACTTTACGTTCACAATTAATTCATTAATTTTTCTTTGTGGCATTTTAATACCAGGATTGTGAAAGAACTGTCGGCAGCCAACCAGCTAGACCAGATTAAGAAGTTACTCAAAGTTCTGGAAGAATTTGCTTCATCTCAGAACCCCAACACAAGAAAGGGAGGCCTCATTGGCTTGGCAGCAGTGGCAATAGGGCTGGGAAAGGTAACAAGGGCTGAACAAAATTTCTTGTTTATTTGAGTATGTGTTTATAATTGATTGCTTGATTTCATCATCATCACATGCCATGCTTGGCCTTCTGCAGTTTCTGGGGGTCTCTGAGAAGACAAAAACAAAACAATGGGACTATTGCTCCATTAGACAATGTCAGAAAATTTGACTAATATGAGGTTGTGCTTGGAGCTGGCAACATCATCATGTAAAACATGTTGCTACAGAACTACTGCAACAAGACAGAACTACTGCAACAAGACAGAACTACTGCAACAAGACAAGAACTACTGCAACAAGAGCACTTGAATGCTTTGACACAGGCTTCTGGAAAGAGAATCCGCTGTATTGGTGACTTCATGCTTAATAAGGAGCTAAAATAACAGTGATTATGATGAAGTAATATGGGGATAGACAAGTGACCTAATTGTCTCCTATATCTCTGCTGCTATAGACAAGTGACCTAATTGTCTCCTATATCTCTGCTGCTATAGACAAGTGACCTAATTGTCTCCTATATCTCTGCTGCTATAGACAAGTGACCTAATTGTCTCTTATATCTCTGCTGCTATAGACAAGTGACCTAATTATCTCCTATATCTCTGCTGCTATAGACAAGTGACCTAATTGTCTCCTATATCTCTGCTGCTATAGACAAGTGACCTAATTGTCTCTTATATCTCTGCTGCTATAGACAAGTGACCTAATTATCTCCTATATCTCTGCTGCTATAGACAAGTGACCTAATTGTCTCCTATATCTCTGCTGCTATAGACAAGTGACCTAATTGTCTCCTATATATCTGCTGCTATAGACAAGTGACCTAATTGTCTCCTATATCTCTGCTGCTATAGACAAGTGACCTAATTGTCTCCTATATTGAGGTATATCTCTGCTGCTATAGACAAGTGATCTAATTGTCTCCTATATTGAGGTATATCTCTGCTGCTATAGACAAGTGACCTAATTGTCTCCTATATCTCTGCTGCTATAGACAAGTGACCTAATTGTCTCCTATATTGAGGTATATCTCTGCTGCTATAGACAAGTGACCTAATTGTCTCCTATATTGAGGTATATCTCTGCTGCTATAGACAAGTGATCTAATTGTCTCCTATATTGGGGTATATCTCTGCTGCTATAGACAAGTGACCTAATTGTCTCCTATATCTCTGCTGCTATAGACAAGTGACCTAATTGTCTCCTATATTGAGGCATATCTCTGCTGCTATAGACAAGTGATCTAATTGTCTCCTATATTGAGGTATATCTCTGCTGCTATAGACAAGTGACCTAATTGTCTCCTATATTGAGGTATATCTCTGCTGCTATCTTCCATTTTTGTTAGCAATGAATTTAACAGTTAACAAAATGTTATATACTCATAATACTTACTTAGTCATCCCTCTTCTACCATGAGGTGCATTATTATATACACATAATGGCAGACGTGAAACAGAAATCAAGATGAGAGTAGGAATGGTGAAAGCTACATTTGTAGCAGGAAAAAGGTACTAACATCTGTCGCAATCGTGACAGTCCTGCAGTTTGATATCTGCAACAGAAACTTGGGCTGCCATATCCTACCAAGCACTTCCTGAAAGTTTGACCAACGTGGAACTCATAAAAGAAACAAAACAGACAAATACCAGTAGAACAAGAGATGAGTAGAAGACGCTGGCTTTGGAAACTAGAAGAATAGTCAGCCGTGATGATTTATGTATTTGCTGACCTTGTATTTGTTGTATTTTGTGTTTTTTTTCCCCCTCAATTGTTAGGATCTTTTGAATTTCTGCCAGGAATCATGTAACTATATTAACATCCTGGTACGGCCTGTGGTCACGTGTTTCCATGATGGTGACAGCAGAGTGCAGTATTATGCCTGTGAGGCTCTCTACAACATTGTCAAGGTGGCCAGGGGAGCAGTGTTACCACACTTCAATGAAATTTTTGATGGCCTGAGCAAGGTATGGTGTTTGATTGAATCCTTCAGGAAATGGGTACACAATGCTGGTGTTTGACGACAGTTTTTAATAGAGAAAAATAATGAGTGGTCTGGAGAAAGAATTAAGTCAGTTTGTGTGTAGATATTCGGAGACATAAAAAGTTTACATGAGCACAGAACAATAAAAATATTTATCTGCATTCTTGTTGAAAGTGCCGTGTAGTTCCAGGGGTCTCTGAGAAGATATGCTTCTTCTGGCACATCGTAAGGGCCACTAATATGAGGTTGCCCGTCTGCTCGGCATACTCATTGTGTAAAACTAATTGTTACAGAAACTGCTGCTGCAAGAGCACATGGATGCCTTGATGCTGGCTTCCTGGAAGGAGGCCAGCTGCAATGGTGGCTCTGCTCCATGGGGAGCAGAAAGGAAAATGAATTATGTTGAAAATTTTTTTTTCTTGGTTTCAAAATAATGAGATGATTTGCATCTGTCATCACGTATGACATTTGGTAATCTTTTTGTGACATTAGTTTAGTAACAACTGATGTGTTCTCTGTCTGACATCTGTTAGTTTAGTGGCAGCTGATGTGTTGTGAATCTGACATCTATTAGTTTAGTGGCAGCTGATGTGTTCTGTGTCTGACATCTGTCAGTTCAATAACAACTGGCATATTCTGTTTTCACAGCTGGCAGCACACCCTGATCAGAATGTTAAAAATGGAGCTGAGTTACTGGATCGATTAATCAAGGTTGGTGGAATTTTACTGACATTCCAATTTGATAACAATCAGGTATATTATTTAAAAAAAGAAAGAAAAACATCTTTGTTAAAAGTTTTCGAAGTCTGTCCAATAAATGTCTGCCTGTTTCCCCGATATAACTTCTTCTTCTTCTTTTGTTCGCTTGAAATATATTGTCTATATCTGCAATGTTGTTTCTTGTTTAAACTTCACTGTCTTTAGTAGTTCATACAGAGGTCCGTATAGTTTTGCTTCCAGTGTTGTTTCTCTGGGCCAGTGAGTTTGCCTCAATATATCATATTCTGTGCAATCTTGAAGTACGTGCTCTGCAGTCTGGGGTGCCTGTCCACATGTACACATGGCTGAATAGCCAATCTTGAATTTTGTATACATGTGGCTGCAGAGCCGGTTGTGTCCTGTTCTGAGCCGCAGAATGACAATTTGTTCTGATCTGTTCATAGCTTGGTTGTCATCCTGTGTTGGTGTTGGTGGCTTTCTGATTGATTTGATCATCTTTTTCTTCTGATGGTACGTAACTGGTACATCCGGTTGCTCGTCTGCGGCACCTTCTTTAGCCAGTCGGTCCGCTCTCTCGTTTCCTGGTATTCCACAAGGAGACGGTATCCACTGCATGGCAACCCTGCACTGGTTGCACAGTTCAGAAAGTAGGGCTTGTATACCTGGCAATTTTCTGGACTGAAGTGCTTGGAGTGCTGATCTTGCATCTGTCAGGAATACTACAGGCTGTGGACCAAGATTGGTGTTTAACAGTTTCTCAATTGCCACCTTGTTTGCCTGGATTTCTGCATCATAGTTGTTACAGAATGTTCCCGTTGGTACTCTGACCATATTCCTAGTGTTGTTTGGGTATTCTATGTACACTCCTGCTCCTCCATTCTTTACTGCATTCTGTGCTGACCCATCCGTGTATACTTAGACCCAGAGGTCCTGTGGGTATTCATCATCCAGGAAACTGAGAGTGACTGTCCTACGTTGCACGCTGTTCTGTTCATCCCTGTCGAATATTCCTTTTCCCGATATAACTAAAGCCATACATTTTAAAACAAAGGCTTAGATCAAGGGTTCCAAAACTTTTTTTACAATTACAGACCCCCCAATGGATTGCCAAATATGTCCCCATACTCCTTTCGCCAGATTCATTTATATAAAAACGACAAATCACAAATACATAAGCTGTTCAGAGATCGAGTCCCATACCCCCCTCATTTGGTTTCCATACCCCCAAGGGATATGGATAGCCCAGGTTAAGAATCCCTGGCTTAGATGATCTTCCTGGACTCACAAGTAAAGGCCTCCGTAATAACAAAAGTGGTTTTCCGAAAAAAAAATATTTTGCATTTGGAACACAAACAGACAAGTGCGCCACCTGTAGCAGTGGCAAGCCTTAGTGCCACAAAGAGTTGGGCTACTGCTCAGCACACAGCCTTGAACTTGAATGTCTTATTATTACTAATACTGTTTACACCAGGAGTCCCCAGACTTTTGAGTCTTGACCCCTCCAGGGAATCCTTAATCAGCCCCCGGCAAATAATAGATAAATAAAATACGGAAGAGATTATAGAGACATAATAAATTAACATGACCTTTTTATTGAACTGGTTACATTCTTGAATGGGAAGGGTGTGGCTGTTTAGCATTATCAGGGGCACTGATATTTGGTTGGAGATTGATGAATTTTAGTCGTGCATCATCACGCTCTTCCAGGTTCAGTCTGTTCCTTTGCTTTGATAAAACTGCATTTGCCTGGCTAAAACTAGCTGCAACCATGTATGAACTTGGGAATGTAAGTAGAAACGGCTTAACCGATACACAAATCTTGGAGTATTTTGAAGCAGTATTTCTAAATGTAAAATTAGTCACAGCAGACATTTTTATTTCTAATATGATTGTCAACTTTCGACCCCCAAAAGTTTAATCAGCCCTCTGGGGTTTAATCAGCATGGTGGATGTCGATATCAATCACTTTGGGGACCTCTGATTTACACATATAATTAAACATTATTATTCATGTATTTTAAGACTGCTAGTTATCTGACCTTTTCTTATATTTCAGGATATTGGGACAGAAAGTTATTATCGGACCTTTTCTTATGATATTTCAGGATATTGTGACAGA
Source organism: Oreohelix idahoensis (assembly GCA_024509875.1). Classification (NCBI taxonomy): domain Eukaryota; kingdom Metazoa; phylum Mollusca; class Gastropoda; order Stylommatophora; family Oreohelicidae; genus Oreohelix; species Oreohelix idahoensis. Next base: position 30,774 of record JAMPIV010006564.1, on the reverse strand, counting down.
AAATTATTATCTGACCTTTTCTTATGATATTTTAGGACATTGTGACAGAAAGTTATTATCTGACCTTTTCTTATGATATTTTAGGACATTGTGACAGAAAATTATTATCTGACCTTTTCTTATGATATTTCAGGACATTGTGACAGAAAGTTCATCTTTTGACCTTGTGGCTTTTATCCCACTGTTGAGAGAAAGGATTTATACAAGAAATCCATTTGCCAGACAGTTTGTTGTATCATGGGTAAGCCAGCAAGCTGATAAGCAAAGACAGAAAGAACATTGTAAAGTTCTGAACGAACAGTATTACATGAAAGAACATAATAAATTTGATGACAATAAATAATACATCAATAAAGCATGTGTGTTAACTCTTTAACTCCAGACCAACACTCTGAGCGTTGCAAAATTCAACGTGCCGTGCCAGCGCAACGCTCATAGCTTTGTTTTTAGTTTATCATGAATAAACCCCAAAAATCGTCCGTTTAATGCAGTTCATATTTTAAAACTCATAGAATGACTTCCGCTACTATTTAAACAACTAATTTGACTGTAGTTAAGCAGCAAATGTTCATGTTTTGATGTTATTATCACAATTTGTGTGATGATTTGCGTGTTCGCGTTTTTCTTTGTTATTGCTAGAGAAATATATCACGCTTTATATTTACATTTTCTAAGACTCCTAAGCAAATAATTGTGTCAAACTGCTTTGAAACATTGCTGACATTGATGATGATTGTTTGGTAGTCACAGTTTGTTGTCAAAATATGGAATCGGTGCAGAAAAGCTAGACACATTAGATTTAGTTGATGAGTTGGCGTAGTCATATTCTGGCCGATGAAAAAGCAACAAAACTAGACCTACCATAACATCTAATCACTAGTCCTAGGTAGAAGATGAAGCTAGGGATACTATTAAAACATTAAACAAGTGTAAAAAGGTTTTTATATGACGTTATTCTTCTTTATTTGTTTGAAAATTAGGAAATGCATGATTGCATAATTAATTTATTTCTTGCAATGGACCACAGTAAAAACTGGTGTGAATAACACTAAATGTACTAATTGTGGCCATAAGCAATGTTTTTTTTTTACTTTGTATATGGATTGACTTGACGTTTAAAGACTAAAAAGAAAGTTTTATTGTCTACAGCAGTAATTTGTCTTTGGTAAGATGGTATTCTACAGTTAACTTTTTAGTGTTTTTCAATTGTACATGCAAAATGTTTTAAGTATACCAAACACACTTGTGTTAATACTACCAAAAACGTTATATATTACAATTTTCTATCCATTTCCCTACAGTTCGGTATATAATAAGTACATGTTCACAGAAAAAGATTAACATAAAATTTACACTAAAAGACAGTACACTTCACCGTTTAGAATTCTTCAAAAAATAATTATGGCACAGGGTGGAAAATAATTATGGAGTCAAAGAGTTAATATGTTTAACATACACACGTTTGTTTTTTATTACTTTGACATACTAATATCTGTATGTTTATTATCACTTTCACATACTCACATGTGTTTGTTTGTTATCATAATGACATACTAATATTTGTGTGTTTGTTATCACTTAAACCTCAGAAATGAGGTATCTGAGGAAGGTGGTTGAAGTAACAAGAAGAGACATGGTACGCAACCAGACGATACGTCAAGGCCTTAAATCCCACCCCCTGCAGACCCAAGTAGAACAGTCCCAACTAAGATGGTTTGGCCATGTCTGCAGAATGGGAGAAGATCGGCTACCACAACAAGCATGGGAAACAAAGAGCCAGGGATCCAGACCCCCAAGACGACCCAGAGTCTGCTGGGAGGACAACATTAGACAATCTTTGAAGGGCCGAGGACTGGAATGGAACCAGGCCAGGAGGAAGACAGCCGATAGGATGGTCTGGCGCTCTCTCTTCCAAACCTCTACAACTCATGGTAGAAGGGGAATGACTAAGTAAGTAAGTTGTTATCACTTTCACATACTGTTATGAATGCGAGTTTTACACCCTCATTGTTACGTTTGGTTAGTACTTGTATTATATTTGATGAAGGGGTACTTCAGAGAGGCCCTCTTCATGAAGACATATATTGACAAGGCATGCACAGATGCCGGTGATACTTTTTCATTCAGCCTTCTTTCATAAATTTAATCTTCGACAATGAAGAAGATTCAAGGCCAGGTTGGATGATAGGATGACATAAGTTTATTAATACACAATGCTCCGGTAATTACTTCCAAAAGATATAAAGCGATAAGACTATGGCATAATCTAACCAGTCTTGAACGTCATCATGCAGTCTTCTACTGACAAGATGTCCGTCGACATTTTTCTGCAAAGTTTATTGAATAAGTTCCAACTTACGTACACAAGAATACAGCATACACTTCTCTCACTGTAAAACGTTAGCATCGCCCCAACACAACATGTGGGCGATCTAAATGTTGGAGATATAACATAATCTCAGAGCTGAACACATATGCGCCCGTCCACCTCGAAGAATACACATAAAAGGACACGAATGCCCCTTGACGTATGCCAAGTTGAGACCGGTTTGACTTCTGCTAAAACAGTACCAAAAGTCAATGACATACTTCCGGGTAACCCGTGGATACAGTACATCAACAAACATGGTATCAACAATCGATACCTATTTGATACAGAATGATATGTTATGAGTTTTAATCATAACACATATTAACATGTGTTTGTTATCACTTTGACACTAACAGGAGTTTATTTGTTAATAATTTGACCTACTAATATGTGTGTGTCTTTTATTACTTTGACATACTAATATGTGTTTGTTTGTTATCACTTTGACAAACTAATTTGTGTGTGTTTGTTATTACTTTGACAAACTAATATGTGTGTGTTTGTTATCACATTGACATACTATTATTTATATGTTTGTTTTACTTTAACATACTCACATGTGTGTGTTTGTTATTACTTTGACACTAATATGTGTGTGATTGTTATCTTTTTCACATACATGTGTTTTTATCACTTTCACATACTGACATGTGTGTTATAACTTTCATACACCCACATATGTGCTATGACTTTCATACACCCACATGTGTGTTATGACTTTCATACACCCACATGTGTGTTATTCCTTTTGTGTTCTAACATGTGTGTGTTATGGTTTTCACATACTCATATGTATGATTTGTGACCTTCACATACAAATGTATGTTATGACTTCCCCATACTAACATATGTTTTTGTTATGACTTTAACATACTCACATGTGTGTCCTGACTTTCATATACTCACATGTATGTTACGACTTATACATACTAACAAATGTGTTTGTTATGACTTCATATACTGATGTGTGTATAATGAATTTCACATACTGACATATTTGCTTTGACTTTCACATACACGTGTATTTTATAACTTTCACATGAATGTGATATGTCTTTCATGTACTTACACATATGTTATAACTTTTACATACTCACACATCTGTTATGACTTTCAGGTTGAAGTCCTTGATGCAGTGCCAGAAATTAACATGTTGGTTCTTCTACCAGAAATCCTGGATGGGCTATTTCAGATTTTGGGAGATAACAGCCATGAGATAAGAAAAATGTAAGTGTAGACAAAAACATCACGTAGTCACTGTTTGATGTAGTATATGTGTGACGGTGGTGACTGGTTATGAGCATCAAATAATCTTATGTGTCTGTTATAACAATCTGTCCAGGTGGTACAAATTTCTTCTGAGTTTATTGATATTGCATTGCCTAGTGATTGTAGTGTTTACTGGTTTACTACTATATCTTGTGGGTGGTAACTGGCGACTGCCAGAGGTGGAGTTACCCAAATGAATGTTGGTTCAAGACCAGGTCCTTTTTACTCACTGCAGGTTGTCATGTGATCAGTTGTATCCCATTAGGGCTTTCGTACTCAACACACATGATGAAGTAATAGTTCTTTATCATGGAAAACTGTTTATTAGTAGACTAAAAGGCAATGTTCATTACACAACTGAATACCCTGGCGATCTGCGGCCAGAACGCTTGGTTACATAAATCGTGATGTCTTTGCAAAAGGACATCGTCATAAATAACATGTCTGCTTGAGCTCCTCTAAAAATGTCGATAGGCTTTGCCTGGAGTCTCAATTATCATCATAATAAGAAAAATCGAAATCAATACAAACCAGGTAGACTCTGTCCACAAAAATGGAAAAACACTATCTCCTTGAATACTATAACTTGTGAAAACATTGAATCTTTCAGTGGTCAGGTATTTCCTCGACCAGAGGTTATCTACACAACCTTTAAAAACCCGGGCCCGCACTAAGGTATTCAACCTTCTCCCGTGAACACGTCTGCCTACTTGAACAGTGAACTGCGTGACTGAGCTGTGTTCTGACTGCGGTGGTCAAAAATAGCTATCGACGATCTCATTGGTCACGCTCGAACAGTGATGTTTTGTTAGCAACTAATCTTTATCAAGTTCTTTTACTACTGTTACAAATACAGTTAACGTGTTATCTTACGTTAACTAAAGCCATCCGGTGACATATGTTCGAATACTTTTATCATGTACCTCATCTGTTATTGTTGCAGTCGAAGCAGGTTTTTATCCACTTCTCAATACGGAGCATAAGGGTCACCACGGCAGTTGACCCAGTTGCAGAAAGTTTGCACCGAAGCATTACATTTCTCTTGTAGGCATAGTGTCTGTATAATTTTATTTAACATGCAGTTTTCTAGTCCATGCCCAAACCTCCTTATCTGCTGTTTATGACATGCTTAGTAGTGTGCTATAGTGTTGTTGTTTATTTCTCAGATTTAGGGTGCTGGAAATACTCAGGGGTACACATGTAATATTTTGTGAGTCAGTATAAGCTATTGAGAGATAAATCATATGAGCCAGTGGGAGATAAATTTTGGTCATCAGTTAAATGTCATGTTGCTATCTGGTAGTGTGGTGGTTGGTCATCAGTTAAATGTAATATTGCTGTCTGGTAGTGTGGTGGTTGGTCATCAGTTAAATGTAATGTTGCTATCTGGTAGTGTGGTGGTTGGTCATCAGTTAAATGTAATGTTGCTATCTGGTAGTGTGGTGGTTGGTCATCAGTTAAATGTAATGTTGCTATCTGGTAGTGTGGTGGTTGGTCATCGTTTAAATGTCATGTTGCTATCTGGTAGTGTGATGGTTGGTCATCTGATGTTAGCATTTGGTGGTAAAGTATTTTCCGCTAAGTGTAATGTCATCATCTGGTGGTAGTATAGACTCTTCTACAAAATGTAATATAACATCTGATATATCTTTTACACAAAACTTTAATGTCATGAAGAAAGTTGTAATTGAAAAGCAGTGGTTCATCAAAATGGGCGTTGGGAATACCTTAAAGGGCAATAAGAGAAAATGGAGTGATGGGGGCATTTATTAGTAAGAGGATGGTACAGGAGTTGTCAGGTTAAATTCAACAATATTACTTAATACAGTGCGTACATGTCAAAGCAGTTTGATTATACAGGGCCCTGATGTGAGCACTTAAAAAAGAAGAACATAGCCTGAACAAACCCACCACTACTCCCTAACATTGCTCGACCCAGTTTCTTGCACAGCCTATAGTTGAGGTTCCCAAACTGGAGTACGCATGCCATGGGGTATGAAAAGTTTCTAAAGGGGTTTCGGGAATATTTGGTAATTAAAAGCACTATCATATTCAAATATTCCATAGCAGTGTTCATTCATTCATAACCCTCCACTCCCAAAGGAGCATAGGCCTTCAACAAATTATGCCAAGTCCTCCTGTCACGTGCGATCATCTCAAGTTCTTTCCACGTTTTCCTCATCATTTTCACCTCTGTTTCCAGCTCTCTTCTCCATGTGCTTCTTGGTCTACCTCTGCCTCTCTTGCCTTGGGGGTTCCAGAACAAGGACTGTCTTGTAATGCTATCAACAGGTTTCCTCAGTGTGTGTCCTATCCATCGCCATCGTCTTCTTCTCACCTCTTGTTCCACTGGCACTTGTATAGTTCTTGTCCTCAGTTCCACGTTGGTAACCTTGTCATACCATTTTAATTCCTCTATTCTACGCAAGCACCCATTTATGAAAGTCTAGCGTTTTGGTTGTTGTCTTTGTTGTTCTCCATGTCTCAGAGCCATATAATAGGACTGACTTCACATTTGAGTTGAAGATTCTTATTTTCGTGTTGGATCCGATTTCTCTTGATCTCCATATATTTCCCAATACAATGAAAGCTCCTCTTGCTTTTTGTATTCTTAGTTTGATATCACTGTCTGTCCCTCCAACTTTATCTATATTGCTGCCAAGATATGTGTACGATTCTACATCTTGTATTGGTGTTTCTTCAAGTTCAACCCTGTTATCATTACCTGCATTTATTCTCATTATTTTTTGTCTTTTCCCTGTGTATTTTCAGACCCAATTGCTGTGACCTCTCATCAAGTGTTTTCAATTTGTCCTGCATCTGATTACGGTTATGGGACAGAAGAGCCAAGTCATCAGCAAAATCCAGATCATCCAACTGCTTAGTCAGAGTCCACTGGATTCCATTTCTGTTGTGTGTTGTCGATGATCTCAAAACCCAGTCTATTGCTAGTAAGAAAAGAAATGGAGATAAGAGGCATCCCTGTCGCACTCCTGTTCTTATCCCAAACGGTTCTGTAAACTGATCTTCATGAAGAACTCTGCATGTCATGTCTTCATATGTTTTCTTTATTAAATTAATGATCTTCAAGGGAACTCCATAATGCCTCATCAATTTCCAAAGTGATTCTCTGTTTACACTGTCAAATGCCTTTTCGTAGTCCACAAATCCAATGTATAGTGGTGAATTCCATTCCAGACTTTGTTCAACTATTATCCTTAAAGTGGCTATCTGGTCTGTACAAGATCTGTTTTGTCGAAAACCTGCTTGTTCATCTCTCAGTTTCTTGTCTATGGACTCTTTTAATCTCTCAATTATAATCCTGTTTAATACTTTTCCTGGCACTGATAGTAATAAATACATCCCAATAGCAGTGTAGACTAATCGACAAATAAGAGAAGACTCAAGGCAGAAATATGTCTCCAACTATATAAGGAAAAGACGATGGTCATATATCGGTCATATCCTACGAATGCAAAACAATAGAATACCATTGCAGGCACTCACTTGGGTTCCTGAGGGTAAGAGGAAAAAAGGAAGACCAAAAGAAACACTCAGAAGAACAATAATAAGAGAAGGAAGAACGTTGGGCCTAAATAATGGGCAAGAGCTAAGAGGAGTGGCGTCACAACGTACAACCTGAAGAGCACTGTGTGATGCTACACTGTAATTCTGACTTTCAAGTGGCCCGATTCTGTTTTGAGTTTCACCATTTCTCTTCTCTTTTGTAATTATATGGGGTTTGCCTGGGTTCTTCTCATGTGAATATATATCGTGTTTGGTAATTTTGAGTAGGAAAATTAAACGGGTTCGTTTTATGATGGTAGGTTTATTTTATTCTAGCATCAGTTTTACCCTCTCCTGTATTTTTTTCGCGATTCCTGTAGATTTCATTGTTTACGAAAATCGATATTTTCGGGCACCCCTGTATGACGCGTCAGTAGCACGAGGCCATCACGTAAGGTGACGCAATTTTCCTACACGCGAGATTTGCGTAGGTTGATAGTATTGATTTTTTCTGGCGCTGCCATTGGTCCGGGATTTGCATAGGACGGGAAACCGCGTGGGCGGTTTCTCTTGTATATAAGGAGACAGAAAACGGCGGCCTAGTTCTCTATCGTAAGAAATATTGGCAGCCGTCAGACTTCGCATTATCGTTCTCCACTGTGGGAAAAACAAGCGATAATCGGTATGTAACTATTTTATTAATCGTTTTTCTTCTTAGTGGGGTTTTGAGAATTTCGCCCGTAGTTAATTTTTTCGGGGGGCCATTAACTTTTCAGTTTTAAAGTTCGAAACGATAGTGCCATCCATTATCATTTTGAAGAACGACGTAAATGTAACAGTGTGCTTATTCTTTCTATGATTTTGGCCGTAGATAGGAGTGTGTGAAGTTGTGAGAAACACGTGTGCCCATATTTGTAGAATGTTATGTAAAACCACCATTTATTTCTGTGTATTTACTAATGTAAATTTATGGGGAAATCCCTGGTGTGTTCGTTAATTTTTCTGAGCCTTAAAAATGTGAGAAATATTGTCGGAGGGTTCAGATTTACGTTGTAAGTGAATTATACTGCTTAGGGGAGGAAACTATTCCTATAGCGAGATTTAATTTAATTTTGGAGCAAGCCGGGAAACCTCATGTGTAAATGTTAAAAAGGAGACCCCGGAATTTCGGACAAAAGAAGTTCTCGAGTTGGAAATGTTGACACGTGGGTAGCCACGCGTCACAAATAGATAAGAGGCAGACAGGTCGGGAGGTTCTGTTTACTTACCTGGCAGATTATAGATGAGAGAGAGAGAGAGAGAGGGAAGAAGTGAGAATGAAGAGACACGTGTATAGAATTATTTTATGTATCGTATATGTTAGAGATAAGCGATTTTAGAGAGGGTGTACATTAGACGCTGTTTCTTTTAATTTCAGCGAGTCTCGGCGAAACAGTGGGGAGCATAATTTTGTCAAATAAAATTATCCACGGCAAAAGACATCTCAGGGTCAGAGTACTCGAGTATCGTCAGGAGCAAAAGAAAATTACCCTATGGTCTCTGGCAGTGAAGTCCCTATGCTTCAGCTGGACCGAGGTTTATTTATCAGACAGCCGAGAGCATCGCTATTATAGTCTCTAGCAATGGCAGGTGGCCGGGAGACTGGTTTCAATTTCATACAGCCAGAAATCAAGGCTGTGTCTTCCTCTAAATCCGGAGTGGGAGAAAAGGGGAAAGTTTGCTCAGCAGCAGAGAAGCGTCTACAGTTAATCAAGTCCCTCATGCTTGATATCCGAACATCGTCATCACCAAAATCAGGAACAGGTGACAGGGTTACCATACCTAGGTCCTGATAGAAATCGAGAGAAGAGAGTAACGGAGACGCCGCATCATCAGCCCTCGAGTGTTAGAGAGACACTGAGATCAAGAGAGAAAGATAGAGAAGGAGGGAGAAAATAGACAGGACCAGGAGGGTCTGTTCAGTATCCATTGGACGGATAGACACTGAGTCTGCGTTCGTAAAACCAAGTCTGTTATTTTAGCATTTCTTGTGGTGTAGTTATAGGCGCCTATCGCCTAACTAGTAGAAAGCTGTGTAGCGTTTCGTTGAGGAAGAAGTCACCAGGACTGAGACAGTAGAAATTTATTAGTGGTAGAGAGTGGAGGCTAAAGTTGACAGCCCCACCAAATTAGATTTGGTTTAAATCACTAACCATTTTTATTGTTCCTCAGCAGGGTGACAGAAAGAGTGAATGTGATTTGGGTTTTTTTTTTTGTCTCTCATGTCTCTCAATTTAATTGTTACTTGTTTTCCAGGCCGTGCAACAGTGCACGCTATCGACTGACTTGATGACGTAATATGCCATTTTATGTTTTCCTTGTATGTAATTAAATATATACATATATTATTTACTGGATCAGCTTCTATTCTTTACTATACTTACTCTATGTTGTCGGTATAGGGGTGTTTGTGGTCGTATTTATACACCTTATCTCCTTGTATTTAAAGGAAATCAGAGGAGGGCGAGACTATAGCCAGTCTAAAGTCACGAAGCGGCAAGGGGAGACTCAAATCCTGGTTCTATCCCTTGAGCCAATAGTCTCACCTGTCCACAGGCATGTCATTTTCCATCTAAATTCTATTTTCTCAGACTTTCTCATACTAGGGTCTTGCTTTCATTCAGGCACACTCTATAAAATTAAAACCACTTCGTGACACACTGGTTTCTGCCTTATGCGCCGTGTTTGGTGCTTAAAGAATTTATTATTATTATTATTAATAGCAGTGTTAGTGGGGGAGAATTGTGGTGTATTTGAAAGACAACATCAGTGAGGCTTGGATGAGATTTGAAAGATGGGAGATGGAGGGGGTGCAGGGGACATTCTCTAGGGGCCAAGGGGGTGGTGATCAAAACATGTTTGAGAAACACTGATGTAGAGCCATAAGTAACATATGTAGATTGTTGTCTGAATCAGGTGTCAAGGAGTGTTGGCAGAGTTTCTAGAGGGAATCCGTCGTTCTAAAAATGGCATCAATTTTACAGGGATGGCAAATATACTGATTATACACAGTCAGAACACAGGTGAGCAATACAGGTGTATGCCAGGTGTGTGAGATTGAAGGAGGGTAACAGTTGTGAAGAAGATTAGTCATATAGGTGGAATAATTTTGACAGGGTTGCTACACACAGAATAATGTTCTGACCAGATACTTTCAGTATTTACTGGATTTTATAGTGTCAGTATTTGTTGGATTTATAATGTCAGCATTTAATCCATCCATTTGTTCATCTATCCATCAATTCGTTCATCCTTCTATCAGTAGATCCATCCATCTATCAATAGATCCATCTATTCATTCATTCGTCAATTCATTCTTCCATTCATTTTTTCATCCATCCAATAATTCATCTGTTGATCCATTCATTCATCCATACATTCATCTGTCCATTCATCCATTCACTCATCAATTCATTCTTTCATCCATTGTTTCATCCATCCATCCAATCATTTATCTGTTGATCTATTCATTCCTCCATTAACTCTTACTATCCGGCAAGCCCCGTGAAGTGGCGTGGGTTTAGTACCAATTTTATGGCTCGCCAGTTCAACTGGCGCGCGGTGGTAACGATAGCTAAACTAGCACTTAAAAACGCGGTTTTAGCTCACGTATAGTAAGAGTTAATTCATCCATTCATCCATCCATTCATCAATTCATACATCCACTCATCCATCTATCCATCCATCCATATATTCATCCATACATTCATCCACCCATACATCCATCCATCCATATATTCATCCATACATCCATCTATCCAAACATCCAAACATTCATACATACATTCATCCATCAATCAATTCATCCTTCAATCAATTTATCCATTCATCCATCTATTGATTTATCCATCCATCAATACATACACTCATCCATCCATCAATTCATTCATCAGTTCATCTATCCATCCATTCATCCATCTGTTCATCCATTCATTCATCAATTAATTCATCCATCTATTCGTTCTTACATCCATTCATCAATTAATCTATCCATTCTTTCATCCATCATCCAGTCATTTATCCATTCATCTGTTGATCAATGCATTCATCCATCAATTCAAACATTTTTTCACCCATCCATAAATTCATTCATCTATCCATTCACTCATCCATCCATCAATTTATTCATCCATTTTGTTTCATCAATTTATCTTTTGATCCATCCATTCCTCCATCAGTAAATTCATTTATCCATTCATCAGTTTATCCATACATCCACTCATTCATCCATTCATCCACTCATTCATCCTTCCATACATCCACTCATTCATCCATCCATTCATTTATCCACTACCATTCAACCCCTCCAGGAACATAGGCCTTCAACAAACTTATGTCAAGTCTTCCTGTCCTGTGCCATCCACATCATATTTATTTCTGCCTCCACTTCTCTTCTGTGTTTGTTAGTCTTCCTCTGCCTTCCCTAACCTGGAGATTCCAGAACAAGAACTGCATGGTAATGATATCAGCAGGTTTCCTCAGTTTATGTCCTATCTATTGCCAGTGTCATCTTCTCGCCACAAATGTCAGTATTTGGTGGACTAAACTGTCCCAAATCGTCCTTATTTGTTTCTTGCCTGCACAATTTACTCTCTATAAAAATGTGGCCACATTTCTGTGGCCCTTTACAAGTCATCTTTCAGAATCTTCATTGTCCATGATCTGTGTCTACATGACAGGATTGGCTCAAATGCCTCCACACACACACAAAATAATTTTTTATTCAGGTGTACTTCTTTATTTCTAACCTATACTTACGGCCTTCTTGTGGATGTTTTCCTCAAGCATGAGACCATGTTAGGCATGTATACTAAACTTGACACTTGCTAGCTTCAGACGTGTGTGATAAAGTTATAATACTTGCACATTTATTGATTAAAATGTGCTTCATTTGTCCCCAGATGACCTGATCCAGTTTACAGCCATTACGTGGCTGAGAGAGTTCATTGGCCTTGCAGGCCGTGCCATGCTGCCTCATATGGCAGGAATTCTGAATGCTGTTCTCCCTTGCCTCTCATACAATGATGAAGGCCGCAAAAAGTGAGTAGACTCTGTCTGGCTTGCTTCCATACATCAGTTAATCTATCCATTCTTTCATCCATCCATCCAATCATTTATCAATTATTTTCAGCCTGCTCTTGTCCCACTGAACGTATCTCTGAATTCCTTGATAGTACAGTTGACATTCAAAAATCCGGCAACCTCCGGACCTTAGGAGTGCCGGATTGTTGAAAATGCCGGATTTTTTATGGTTATATATGCTGTATATATTTAACAGAAAATGACTACCTGTAAAGTCCTTTAAAGAAAGAAAATTAAAAACTGAATGAAAAGCAAATGAAATTTTAATGTTCATCAACTAAATAAAACAGTTCTACAGAATTTTAGTTCAACAGCTGCATCAAAACATAAACGGCTCCAGAAAAAAGTGGCGCGCCAACGCGGTAAATTAAAAAATGCGCTCCGAAATCCATGCCGGAAATCTGAAGGAACCGGATTATCGATGGCCGGATTTTTTAATGTCAACTGTATTTTGCAACCCTTAGTGGTCAATCTACTTTCTTATTTGAAGGACACTACTCATGCTATCATTACCTTTGATTCTATCCAGTTCATGCCTGACCACATTTACCATCTTTTCCTTCTGGATGTTTGTTCGCTTTATACTTCTATTCCACATTCTGATGGTCTTAAAGCACTACAATTTTTTCTTGACTGACGCACTGACCTTACTATTAGCACAGGTCCTCTTCTTCGCCTTGCGGAATTGGTTCTTACTCTCAACTCTTTTGAATTCAATGGTCGGGACCCAAAGATGCAGCAATAGAGAATGCAGTCAGCGACCCATAGCTTGACTGCTTGCATCAGGGTCAGCGAACCAGAGCTGACCAAGACCCTACTCCACCTCCATGTGGTGGTCCTGGAAACAGGCTGCATCACTGCAGTCTGGCTGAGAGAGTAGGGATCGAAGAGGGAAGGCAAACCCGGTCCCCAAAAATGCTGTGATGAAGTCGGATGTGTTGGCCGAAAGGCGCAGATATCGCAGCTCTGGTGTAAACAGACACAACGCAACCCAAGTCCTTTTCAGGACGAACGAGGAAGAAGGAAGAAGAATTCAATGGTCAGTTCTTTAATCAAATTAGTGATGTGGCTATGGGCACTAAAATAAGCCCTTTTTATGCTTGCCTCTTTATGGGTCACTTAGAGTATTTAGTGCTTCAAAGTTACGATGGGCCGATACTAGAGTTTTACCGTCGCTATATTGACGATGGGATTGGAGTCACAGATATGTCTGAAGTTAACCTCCATAGATTCATTGACTATGTTGGCAATTTCAATCCTGCCATCAAATTCACTTCTCAGATTTCTACTACTTCAGTGAACTTTCTTGACTTTACTGTCAAAATTACTCCTACTGGCCTTAAAACTTCTGTCTTTTATAAACCTTCTGATGCTCATGGTTTTCTTCTTTACACTTCTTCTCACCCTCTCAGCTTTAAAAATTCCATTCCCTTTTCTCAACTTCTACACTTACGTTGGTTTTGTCACGATGAAGACGATTTCTATGAACGAGCTCAAGAAATGCTTGAGTTTTTTCTCTGATGTCATTATCCTGAAAGAGTATTATCTAATGCTCTTAATCACATCAGATATTCTTGTACACAGTCGCTTGAAACACACTAGCCCTTCACACTTTGGTACTAAACCGTGCCAACGCCGTATATGTAAGAGCTGTCCGTTTGTACTCCAAACTCAGTCAGTTACTTTTTCGAATGGAAAAGTTGTTATTAGAGAGTCTTTCACGTGCAAATCCAGAAACCTGATTTTTGCTATCATCTGCAAGAGGTGTGGCATTACTTATATTGGCGAAACGGGCAGACAGGTTTCGTGAGCACTTAAATGACATTTATCATGGCAAACCTACACTGGTGGCTCTTCATTTCAATAGGCCTGACCATTCTGGTAATTCAGATATAAATGTTACTGCCCTCCTTTCTTGCGTGGGTGATGACCACACTCACTTTTTCTTGGAGAATCACCTCATTTTTCAAATGGGCAGTCTATCTCCCAAGGGCCTTAATGTCCTGCATCATTTTGCCTAAATTCTGGTCTCTTTTTCATACTTCTTTATTTCTTCTGCCGCCGTTTTTCCAATCTATCTTTTTATGATTTTGTTTCGTTTCTTATCCTTTATATTTGTTGCTATCTTATACGTCACTTCCTAGACGCTATCGGACAAGCTGTCCAAAGTGTATTATTCTAAGAATATAGCTAAGTGACTTTGTTCTTGTGTTAATAGTTTTGTTCATGATCTTTTTACGTTTCGTTGATTATTTACTTTCTTGTTTAGATATTTCTTTCAGGTTTTACGATTTTCTTGCATTAGTATTGTTCTTTTTTCGCTCATCATCGTTGTTGTTTACTTTTTCCATCTGCTTGTATCACTCATTTGGTGTATCATCATATGTTTTTGTAGTACCTATATGTAATTCTTGTCCTCGTCACGTGTTTGTAACAGTGGCTGACGAAAGGTGAAATCAGAAACGTCCTGTGTTTCCTGTGTACCGTTAACTTGTAAAACTAATTTCATACCATTCTATATTTTAATTTATATATTTACTGGCTTGCTTCCACTTGCAGCCCCTTCTTAGATAAGTCATTCATGCACAGTCCTTCATATCACTGTAGGGCATTGGCCTTTAACTACTTCATGCTAAGCTGTCCCGGCCTGCGCTATTTGTTCAGAAGTTTTTCAAAAATTCTGTAAGTGCTTAATGTTCATCTTAAATTCAAAGATATAAATGCTATTTGGGACACATACTATGCCATTGGTAGCAGCATGAAGTGTAGCTGTGTGACAAAAACACCAAGTGTACTCCTGTGACAGAAACACTCAAATTAGCCATGTGAGGCCCACATACTGTAGTCATGTGATGGTAACATCAGGTGTAGCTGTGTGAGGGTAGTTCAAGGTCTAGCCATGTGAAAGTAGCACAGTATGTTACCATAATAGGGTAAAACTAAGTGTAGCTTTATGAGAAACAAAGTGTAGCCATGTGAAAGACATAAGATGTAGCCACATGAAAGACATAAAGTGTAGCCACATAAAAGACAAAGTGTAGCCATGTGAAAGACAAAGTGTAGCCATTTGAAAAACAAAGTTTTGCCAGGCGAAAGACAAAGTGTAGCCACGTGAAAGACATAAAGTGTAGCCACGTGAAAGACAAAGTGTAGCCACGTAAAAGACATAAAGTGTAGCCATGTGAAAGACAAAGCATAGCCATTTGAAAGACATAAAGTGTAGCCATTTGAAAGACATAAAGATTAGCCATGTTATAGCAACCTTAAGTGCAACTTAAGTGTGAGGGCAATACAAAGTGCAGCCATATTATTTATCAAGTAACCAAATAATCACCAAATAATTTGCAAATGTTTGTATTTCCTGCTATATGAAAATCACAGCCAATCTTCTGCATATTATACATTGATATCTTAGCATATTCCCACAATGATAGCATTAGAGATTTAAAGTTACAGTAAAAAGAAAATTGTTCTCTCATTTCACCACTGTCTTATCACTTTGTATAAAACTTCACCTTCATCTTGTCGCTATCTATAAAACTTCACCATAATCTTGTTACAGTGGTTAAATGTTCAACTTCATTTTGTCGTTGTGTATAAAACTTCACCATCATCTTGTCATTGTGTATAAAACTTCACCATAATCTTGTCATTGTGTATAAAACTTTACCATCGTCTTGTCATTGTGTATAAAACATCACCATCATCTTGTCATTGTGTATAAAACTTCACCATCTTATTGTCATTATGTATAAAACTTCACCATCTTATTGTCATTGTGTATAAAATTTCACCATCTTATTGTCATTGTGTATCTCCTTCTTCTTCTTCTTCCTCGTTCGTCCTGAAAAGGGCGTTGGTTGCGTTGTGTCTGTTTACGCCGGAGCTGTGATATCTGCGCCTTTTGGCCGACACATCCGACTTCAGCACAGCATTTTTTCGGACCGGGTTTGCCTTCCCTCTTCGATCCCTACTCTCTCAGCCAGACTGCAGTGATGCAGCCTGTTTCCAGGACTACCGCGTGGAGGTGGAGTAGGGTCTTGGTCAGCTCTGGTTCCCTGACTGCATTCTCTATTGCTGCATCTGTGGGTCCCGTCATTGTGTATAAAACTTTACCATCATCTTGTCATTGTGTATAAAACTTCACCATCATCTTGTCATTGTGTATAAAACTTCACCATCATCTTGTCATTGTGTATAAAACCTCACCATCTTGTCATTGTGTATAAAACTTCACCATCTTATTGTCATTGTGTATACAACTTCACCATCTTATTGTCATTATGTATAAAACTTCACCATCATCTTGTCATTGTGTATAAAACTTCACCATCTTGTCATTGTGTATAAAACTTCACCATCTTATTGTCATTGTGTATACAACTTCACCATCTTATTGTCATTGTGTATAAAACTTCACCTTAATCTTGTTATTGTGTATAAAACTTGTCACTTTATATAAATTGTCCAGGTTTAACACTACTTGTCCAGGTTTAACATTACTTGTCCAGGTTTAACATTACTTGTCTAGGTTAAACATTACATGTGCAGGTTAACATTACATGTCCAGGTTTAACATTACATGTCATGGTTTAACATTACTTATCCAGGTTTAACATTATTGTAACTGAAAGATTGTTTTCATGTGGTTTTACAACTGGCAAAGTGTTAAGTCCCGGGGTCTCTCATGAGACATACAGCTCTCTGAGATGTATCGTTGAAGGCGACTAATGTCAGGTTATCCATGAGGTTGGCAACCTCATTATGTCAAACACATTGACCCAGAAACCACAGCTACAGGTGCATGTGAATACTTGGTGCAGCCTTCCTGCAAGGGAACTAACTACCGTAAGGGCTCCATGCTCCTTAAGGAGTGAAAAGGAAAATGAAGCGGAAGGTGTGTTAACTGTATTTGAAGTGAGTGAGTATTGTATGGCTGAATGTTTTAATAACACTGGCTAACAAAAAAAAAAATTTTTTTTCTTTCTCTAACATGTCTCTGTTTTTCTGGTCAATTTTAATGCGCTGTTTTTAAATCTGCAAACCGTTTTTCTCTATCAGGTCGGGATCTCTAGAAATATGCAATTGAAGTTTTTTTAACAACGCATACAGTATTACAACATCATTCGTACAAGAAGTATAACAGTTATGTAGGCTTGAATTTCTTTGCAGTCGACTTTCGTCGGTGAATGGCATGTGGTACATCGTGATGAAGCATCCAACAATAATCGGCAAGCATGGTCACACTCCACCGTCCTTGATAACGTGACTCCATTACGGCGATATCTTGATGGAATCGTTCTCCATGTTCATCGCTGACTTCGCCAAGGTTGTCAGGGAAAAAGTCAAGATGCGAATCGAGCAAATGGATTTTGAGGGACATGTTACAGCCCATAATACTGTATGCATCTATGCACTGCTTAACAATATGCACATAGTCGACAGATTTGTGATTTCCCAGAAAGTTATTGACGATCGATTTGAATGCCATCCATGCGCGAAGTTCACTACCATGTAACAAGTTCTCGAATTGTTTGTCTGCAATAACTTTCCTAATCTGAGGTCCTACAAAGATACCTTCCTTTATCTTTGCATCGCTAACTTGCGGAAACTTTTCTCGAAGATAAGTGAAAGCTTTGCTCGTTTTATCTAACGCTTTTTACAAAATTTCTTCATGAGCCCCAACTTTATATGTAACGGTGGTAAAAATGATGCTGTCTTTGTTAACTAATGGCTCGTGTATTACATTTTTATGCCCGAGCTGCATACGATCCCTGATAGGCCACACCTTTCTTGCATAATGTTCCTGTCTGTTGCGGCTGTCCCATTCACATAGGAAATGCAACAAAATTCAGTATATACCCAGTCTGCATGCCCGTGAGAATTGCAAATGACCTTTAGGTCTCCACAAATCCGCCATTGGTAGTCATTGTACTTTATTTTTGCCAAAAGTATAGCCATATTGTCATAAGTTTCTTTCATATGAACAGAGTAGGCGACTGGAATTGATGAAAATAAATTTCCGTTATGCAATAACACGGCTTTTAGACTAGTCTTGGAAGAGTCGATGAAAAGTCGCCATTCGTTGACTATGTGCTCATGATCGAGGTGAACCATTAGACCGTTTAAATCTTTGCAATAGCAAATGTCATCATCCATCTCAAAGTATTGAACAAGTTCTCTGTGTCTATGACGAAATTTAGATATCGGAGTATTGGGCGCTAAAAGATTCCATTCTTTGAGTCGCGAACCGAGTATTCCGCTTGTCCTTTGGTAAGAGCGAGATCACGTATTAGATCTGAAAGTTCTGAATGGTTAATTAAGTGAACACCATCATTCACCGGTATATATTCCGAGTCAGAATTAGTTTCTAAAGCAGGTAAACTATCACTTTCTGATGGTTCATTCACGTCCAACGGATATTGTTCTGGTGGAACTGGGATCGGACACGTGATTGGATCATGAGGCACTGGTTTCGAAACCGATTCAATATTTGGATAAACCACAGACTTTCTAGTTTTAAAAGTGAAACCATGGATATTTGTCAAGCAGAAGTAACAATCAGTAGCGTGATTTGTCGGTTCACGCCATATTACTGGCACTCCAAAAGGCATCGACTTATGCTTCGGCAATTTTCGTAACCAACCTGCCAATGTATTTGCACAAGTCGAACAAACTGCATTTGGCTTCCAAGATTTATTTGCATAATCAACTTTCGAATCGAAATAAAGTTCATATGCTTTCTTTAGTAATGGTGTAAAGTTTTTCTGGTGAACACGATCGGTAAAATATCCGCACACGTAACAGAACAGATCAGCCAAATTTCTACAACTTCTAGAAGCCATATTTCGCTCATAATTATTTCAAAATACAGTAACTATTTGAAAAATAGTGTAACATATGTCATGCATCTTTTAGCAGTATAAAAAGTAGAATTATTTTGCATTTTATTAATTTTTAATAAGTTATATAGTAAAAATGAAACGGAGCAAATAACGGTTTCCCAAAAATATATTTATTCACAAATATCTTAAGAACCCGACGTGATAGAGATAAACGGATTTCAAATTTGAAAACAGCGCAAGAAACTGACCTAAGAACACTTATTCTTATATAAGAAAGAAAAATGTTGTTTGTCAGTGTTATCGAGAGTCAGAAATGTTGAGTTTTGAGGCAACAGTTGAAGTACGGCATCTGTTTGTGGGTTGGAGTGGCTAAGAGGTATGGCATCCGCCTTGAATTCTAAAGGTACCAGGTTCGATTCCCAGTAGAAGGAATATAATTTGTGGAAATTTTTATCAGAACCAGTGATCCAAATGATGTCATACTCCCCCTGGTTTCCTAGATAGTGAGATCAGATGCCAAGCCTTCTAGGAAAAGGGCACAAAAATAGGTGGTCCCATGTGCAAGTTGCGCACGTTAAAAATCCCACAGCAGTTGAAATCGTAAAGAGTAGGCCATAAGGCTACTGCCCTGGCAAAATTAAAAAATTAGAAACCTACCCACCACAAAAATATTTATAGAATGTGTGGTTCCTATATACACACATTGGAATTCTCAACGATGCTACGGAGTTAGTGCAGTGTGATGAGATCCTCATTGTGTGATCTGAGGGAGGAGATCGGAGCACTGATGCAGTTATCCATGTGTAATGACGATAGTCCTTCAGACCAAACCAAACTAATCTGTAGCCAGCATAAGTAACATTGGGGAAAGTAACAGTATCAGATGTCAGTAGTGACAGTTAAAAAACTAAATAGTTCTATTCAAAATATGATTTGAATGACGAGTCCAAGGATTGAATAACTTTAAGATAGTAGACACTCTGTGTCATTAAGATAGTAGACACTCTGTGTCATTAAGATAGTAGACACTCTGTGTCATTAAGATCATAGACACTGTGTCATTAAGATAGTAGACACACTGTGTCATTAAGATAGTAGACACTCTGTGTCATTAAGATAGTAGACACACCGTGTCATTAAGATAGTAGACACTCTGTGTCATTAAGATCATAGACACTGTGTCATTAAGATAGTAGACACTCTGTGTCATTAAGATAGTAGACACTCTGTGTCATTAAGATAGTAGACACTCTGTGTCATTAAGATAGTAGACACTGTGTCATTAAGATCGTAGACACTCTGTGTCATTAAGATAGTAGACACTGTGTCATTAAGATAGTAGACACTCTGTGTCATTAAGATAGTAGACACTCTGTGTCATTAAGATAGTAGACACTCTGTGTCATTAAGATCGTAGAGACTCTGTGTCATTAAGATAGTAGACACTCTGTGTCATTAAGATAGTAGACACTCTGTGTCATTAAGATAGTAGACACTGTGTCATTCAGTGTCTGAGGCATAAAGACAGACTATAACTACTGCTTCCTCAGGCATTGTCATACAAGGTGACATATATATATATATATATATATATATATATATATATATATATATATATATATATATATATATATATATATATATATATATATAATATATAATATGGCATATATATATATATATATATATATATATGAGGTTGTGCATGAAACTGGCATTCTCATAAAGTTCAACAGATTGATGCAGAAATGGCAGCTGCAGGAGCACATGATTGCTTTGGTGCAGCCTTCCTGCGAGATCAGCTGCAGCAGTGGCTCTGTAAGGAACTAAAGTGATGATGATGATGATGATGATGATGATGATGATGATGAGATAGTGGATAACGCAGCACTGGAAGATGGTGTATGTTTATAGTTGATACAAAGGCAAAACTTAGAGCAACACTGAGACCTAACTTGAACATATAAACAATAGAATACATACCTTTTTTATATTTTAGAACACAGTATATTTTGATGTTATATAAACATGATGAGTGCTGACTAGCAGAGTGGCTAGGGCACTTTCTTTCAGAGCAGACTTACCAGGTTTAAAACCTGGTAGTATCATGCTGCATTCTACCCAGCTGTAAATGGGTATCTGAATCTGCTGTTGAGTTAAGGAGGGTACAAGCAACAAAAAATGGAAAAAAGTCACTCCACCTCATGAAGCTGACAGTATCTACTTTAGGACTACATGTATCTTATTATATGAACAGGTTTCAGGGCCTAATTATTCGAACAAAGCTCAATTCTGATTGGTTCAGATAATGAGTGCTTTACTGTATATTTTTGTGAGTAGATAGTAATATTTTTGTGAATGTCTGAATTATTTTTTGTGAGAGCTGATGAATTTTATGCATATGCAAAAAAGAATATAAGTTTCTCGATGTTCCCCAGTGCAATACAATTAGAAATCCTGTCTCTGATCAAAGTGCTGCAGCGGTTGCTAGGCCATGAAACCATACAGGCTAGGGTGGCTGCGCTCAAGTGGTTCAACCTTCTTCTGGTGAAAACACCTAATAAGGTGAGATTAATGTTGACAGATAGTTGAAAACACCTAATAAGGTGAGACTAATGTTAACAGATAGTTGAAAACACCTAATAAGGTGAAATGTTGACAGATAGAGACATAACAGTAAGAATCTAAAAGGCAAGGGGAGCTTTCCTTGCATTGGGAAACATATAGAGATCAAGATAAATTAAGTCCAACATAAAATTGGACATTTACAACTTTCTGTTGATGAGAATAGCTGATAGAGTGAGAATAGCAATAGTTCAGATTTACCTTTCAACAAGCCTGGTCAGACAGTCTTTACATCGGGCTCTCTCCTGGATCCACCTCAATTTTCCATTGTAATGTTATAATGTATTCTCATGTACAGTGTTATAATGCATTTTCAAGTACAGTGTTATAAATGTAAACTTACGACCTATGTCCTTGAATTATGACAGGTCGTTCCGATGACTGTTTCATAAGTCTGAATGGCTGTAAGTTGGAAATCACTTTATACTGTATGAACCATAATGATATATTAACAGTTAACATACCTGAATACTAAAATATATATGTCTGTAGTGTTATATATTTAAATAAATTGTACTCGTTGTTTATAATGTAGTAATACAATGTGCAAATTATAACATAAAATTACTGTACTGTAATGAAACATATGTGTACAGTACTTTTGGGATGACCGTCATAAGTACGAGTGGTCATAAGTCGAGGACAATCTGTATTCTCAACTGCAAGAGTATTCTATGCCCCGTGTAGTTCTCTGGGGGTCTCTGAAGAGACAAAGAAAGAATAGGACTACTGCAACCTAATGCTTGTCATACAAGATGACTAGTGTGAGGTTGTGCAGGGGGTGGCAAACTCATAATGTAAAACAAATTGCCACAGAAACCACCATGGTAGGAATTTGTGAATGTTTGGTGCAGACTTCCTGTATGGGAAATAGCTAGAGTGGTAGCTCCGTGCTTTGTAAGGAACGCAAAGCAAAATGATGAATGGGATATTATATTTTCTTAACTGCAGATGTTATTTAGAGCTACTAGTTTTTGTGATGAATGTGTTCTTCTGCTTGAAATGGTTAATAGATGCATGGATGCAAATCTGGAGTCATCCTTATATGACCACCAGCTATGCACAATGCTACAATATATGTACACAGAAGTGAACCTGTGTCTGTGAGGCTAATTACATCCTCATTGACTCTTGAAATCATCCACACACTTCCAGGAATTCCCCATGTGATGAAACTTGTTGAGATCCCAGCATTGCACACTAAGCTTGGAGAAGTCACTTGAGCCCCAGGCATAATTCTGTGGCTTTGACTTGGTTGACTGCATGCAGAAGGATCTCACTGTGGACCCAGTGATAGGCAGGGGAAGCTGAGAAGTGGCTCTGTGCAGGACGTGTCAATTCCTTGGGAGAGCCCAGAACCAGATTACAGTATTTTAGCTCTGCATAGTAGGAAAGCCCCCTTGGATGGCGGGCAATGCACAGTATGCCACGCACTTCTTACTCCTAGCTTGGGACCAGATGCAACGATCATGCTGCAGAAACTGGGGCTCATGACTTCAACTCAACACATTTCGCAATGACAAAAAAGCCACAGGAAAAGCCTAGATCTACAGTGTAGATAATACCAAGGAGTCTTCAACTTGGTATTGGCTGCTAAAGAGCGAGAAGCTCAGCAGCCCTAGTTAAACAACAAAAAATGTTGAAGAAATGTCACAACAGCTCATATTGTCATACGACACTAGTCAATACCAAAATTATGACATAAGCTAATATGAGAGCTGTCACGTTGTTTTATGTTTATTATGTAAAAATTGTCTATGTTAAAAGAATTGTTACTTTCACATTTGACAGACATTCCGATATATAGAGGAGTTCTTTGGCCTTCTCATGACCACTTTGGCTGACCCCTCGGATGATGTAAGTTGATGTGAAAGTTGTGAGTTTAAGCCAGAGATATTTTGTGTTTGCCTCATTTAGCGTACATAGTGGGGGCTTGTTAATCATCCAAGTATGATAAATAGACTTAAACTACAAAAAAAAAATTGTCCAGATGTCAAAAAACTTAAATTATAAACAGAAACTATCCAGATAAGGAAAATGTATGGAAAAAAACAGAAATGATTCAGTTTAGGACTATATGCTAAAAACAGAAATTATCTATGTAGGACACTGTATGCTAAAAACAGAAGTTATCTAATTTGGGACAATATATGCTAAAAACATAAATTATCCAGTTTTGGACAATATGTGCTAAAACGAAAATTGTCCAGTCTTGGACAATATATGCTTAAAAAAAAAATTGGAAATTATCCAGTTTAGGACAATATATGCTAAAAACAGAAATTATCCAGATAAGAATAGATGTTACAAACAGAAACTATCCAGATTTTTTTTACAGGTTGTTTTGTTAGACCTGGAGGTCCTGTCAGAAATCTCTTCCAACCCTGCCGGGTTTGGGATAGTCCCTGGCATGCCTGAAGGTGGTGCCGCCACACCCTCATCAGACAGATCAGCCGGCGAGTTGAAGCTTAACCCTTACTTTACCAAGCTGATGAATGGTTTGATAGACTGGTTCAAGAAAGACAAACAGTTGTTGGAAGACAGAGGAGCATTCATTATCAGGTACCAGAATAAGACGTAGTCATAGCAATGTTTGTTTGGCACAATACATATTCTTGGTGTATTAAGGGCAGGAATGAACAAAATTTATTTTCAAAGGGTTGAGAATGGGCACACAGGCCCGCCTGACATTCTGCCCTTCCTTTCTCTTGTCTTCCATACTGAATCCACTTATTCTCACATGCATTTTAAATATTACTAAAATAAGGAGATAAAACAAGCTCTAAACCTTAGAAACGACATCTGTACAACAAATTAAAAAATCTGACAGAAATGTGTCCACATGGGGATGATACATATTTGTAGCACGTCTTCTAGACAAAAAAGACTGACAGCATTCACTAACTCCTTTGAGGGAGAAACTGTTATGATAAAACAAGCCTGAGACAGACTGCCAACTTTATGAGAGAAATAGATGTAGATATATGAGAATGAACAAAGGAGATGCAGAAGAAAATGTTGTGTATGTATGTGTGTACTCGTGTGGTTGATGGAGGTTTGGGAGGAGATGAAGAAACAGAACCACAGCTCCTTTAGGCATGTCATAAGGGCTGACTAGTGTGAGGCTGTACATGAGGCTGTACATGAGGCTGGCAACATTATGTACAAAAACTGCTACATAAACCATTACTGCTACAGCACACTATAACATGTGCTCAGATGATGATGATGACATAAGCCATTACTGCTACAGCACACTATAACATGTGCTCGGATGATGATGATGACATAAACCATTACTGCTACAGCACACTATAACATGTGCTCAGATGATGATGATGACATAAGCCATTACTGCTACAGCACACTATAACATGTGCTCGGATGATGATGATGACATAAGCCATTACTGCTACAGCACACTATAACATGTGCTCGGATGATGATGATGACATAAGCCATTACTGCTACAGCACACTATAACATGTGCTCGGATGATGATGATGACTTACTGCTACAGCACACTATAACATGCTCAGATGACATAAGCCATTACTGCTACAGCACACTATAACATGTGCTCAGATGATGATGATGACATAAACCATTACTGCTACAGCACACTATAACATGAGGAATGCTTACTGCTACAGCACACTATAACATGTGCTGATGATGATGATGATAAACCATTACTGCTACAGCACACTATAACATGCTTGGATGATGATGATGACATAAACCATTACTGCTACAGCACACTATAACATGCTTGGATGATGATGATGACATAAACCATTACTGCTACAGCACACTATAACATGTGCTCGGATGATGATGATGACATAAACCATTACTGCTACAGCACACTATAACATGTGCTCGGATGATGATGATGACATAAACCATTACTGCTACAGCACACTATAACATGTGCTCAGATGATGATGATGACATAAACCATTACTGCTACAGCACACTATAACATGTGCTTGGATGATGATGATGACATAAACCATTACTGCTACAGCACACTATAACGTGTGCTCGGATGATGATGATGACATAAACCATTATTGCTACAGCACACTATAACATGTGCTCAGATGATGATGACATAAGCCATTACTGCTACAGCACACTATAACATGTGCTCAGATGATGATGATGACATAAACCATTACTGCTACAGCACACTATAACATGTGCTCGGATGATGATGATGACATAAACCATTACTGCTACAGCACACTATAACATGTGCTCGGATGATGATGATGACATAAACCATTACTGCTACAGCACACTATAACATGTGCTCGGATGATGATGATGACATAAGCCATTACTGCTACAGCACACTATAACATGCTTGGATGATGACATAAACCATTACTGCTACAGCACACTATAACATGTGCTCGGATGATGATAATGACATAAACCATTACTGCTACAGCACACTATAACATGTGCTCGGATGATGATGATGACATAAACCATTACTGCTGCAGCACACTATAACGTGCTCGGATGATGATGTTGACATAAACCATTACTTCTACAGCACACTATAACATGTGCTCGGATGATGATGATGACATAAGCCATTACTGCTACAGCACACTATAACGTGCTCGGATGATGATGATGACATAAACCATTACTGCTACAGAACACTATAACATGTGCTCGGATGATGATGATGACATAAACCATTACTGCTACAGCACACTATAACATGTGCTCGGATGATGATGATGACATAAACCATTACTGCTACAGCACACTATAACATGTGCTCAGATGATGATGATGATGATGACATAAACCATTACTGCTACAGCACACTATAACATGTGCTCGGATGATGATGATGACATAAACCATTACTGCTACAGCACACTATAACATGTGCTCGGATGATGATGATGACATAAACCATTACTGCTACAGCACACTATAACATGTGCTCGGATGATGATGATGACATAAACCATTACTGCTACAGCACACTATAACATGTGCTCGGATGATGATGATGACATAAACCATTACTGCTACAGCACACTATAACATGTGCTCGGATGATGATGATGACATAAACCATTACTGCTACAGCACACTATAAAGTGTGCTCGGACGATGATGATGACATAAACCATTACTGCTACAGCACACTATAACGTGTGCTCGGATGATGATGATGACATAAACCATTACTGCTACAGCACACTATAACATGTGCTCGGATGATGATGATGACATAAACCATTACTGCTACAGCACACTATAACGTGTGCTCGGATGCAGGCTTCCTGTAAGGAGGCCAACTGTGGTAGTGGTCCAATGGAACTAAAGAAGTGTAACAGGAGAATTAGTGTGTGTGTGTGCATGTTTCTGTGTGTGTAGCTGTCGTTCTTGCCTGACCTATTGCTTGGAAACAAATAGGTCAGAATGTCTATAAACAAAACCTTTTTTTGGATTGTTTCAAAGGTTGGAGCATATAGAGTTTTTATTTCCCTTTTTCACGGTTTATAGAGAACAGAGCTGCCACCACTGCTGGTCTCCTTGTGTCAGGATATATACTGAAGCACATTAAAAAACGCACCACTATTATATATACTGATGCCGAGAAGCTGGAAAAAAAAGTGTGGGAATGGATTTTCCCCATGTTTGTCATGAGGTAGAGAGCGAATGGCTGCTGAAATGGAAAGTCCATGATTCAACCCACGGGTTTGTGTACAGACTACATGAAAACAATGAAAGTTACACATGCAACACGATTCCCAACAGCTATGACCCTGAAAATGTGTATGCGTTGTGGCAGTATACTCAGTATAAAAAGGCCGTTGAGACAAAACACCCAGTACATGTGCTTGAAATGCCACGACTATCTGAAAACGACCGCCAACGAGCCATTGGTATGTTGGAGACCAGAATGAGCTCGTGGGCCATTGCCAGAAGGATGAATTGCCACCACAGCACTATTGTACGTCTCAATGAACGTTACGGAACCACTGGCAGTGCCCGGGATAGACTTAGGAGTGGCCAACCACGAGTTACTACCCCTGCGCAAGATCGTCATATTGTGCTGAGTCACCTAAGGAATCGTTCTCTCCCGGCAAGTCAAACAGCAAGAGCAATAGTGGGTAGACGTGGGCAAGTCTCTCGAATGACAGTCATGCGACGACTCAGAGATACAGGCCTTACTGCAAAACGACCTTATGTTGGGCCAAACTTGACTCACAGACATCGTCAGCAGCGCCTGCAATGGGCAGAGCAACATGTCAGATGGACTAGACTGCAGTGGAATGCTGTCCTATTCACAGACGAGAGCAGATTCAACATATCCTTTGCTGATGGACGTATGCGGATTTGGCGACGGTTTGGAGAGCGCTTTGCAGATTGCTGTGTTCGTCAGCACAACCGATTTGGAGGTGGCAGTATTCACATTTGGGGAGGATTCAGTTTTCACCATTGCTTGCCTCTTCACGTCTTCCATGGAAATGTTAATGCTGTGACATATCAAGATGAGGTTCTGGATGCATTGGTTGCTCCTGCGTTCACAAATTATCCAGACTTGCAGCTTCTCCAGCAGGATAACGCACATGCACACACCGCATGCGTTACGCAGCAGTATCTACAGCAGCAGAACATTGTGACGATTGATTGGCCTGCCCTATCACCAGACATGTTCCCTATAGAACATCTGTGGGACGAGCTTGGACGCAGAGTCTACAGGCAAGGTTCTCCAGCTAATCTGCAACAGCTCAAAGCTGCTCTTACACGTGAATGGGACTTGATTCCCCAGAATTTCCTTCAGAGACTTGTGCGATCCATCCGGAGCCGCTGCCAAGCTTGTTTGCACAGAATGCAATGAATTTCATAACAATCAAATGTACAAATTAATGACCAGCATGGATTCATAGGAAAATGAATAAAGATTCCAAATATGTAAACTTGTAAACACTTATATTTACATTTCAAACTCTGTTCCTGGATTATACAGGTGGTGCGTTTTTAATGTGCTTCAGTATATTTATAGACGATGTCCCCAAATGTAAGGAACAACATCTGATGATGGTGGTGTGGCGTGTGTAGATGATGATCAACGTTAGGGGTATGAAGTAACACGAACGCCACTGGTTACAGTTCCTTGACATTTATAGAACATTCACATACGTGTCCTGAATATCAATTATATTGGCAAGCATACTGACATCACATCCAGGCTGACATTGCCTGTAAGAAATAACAAACTAGTATTTATACCCTGGCTCTCTGAACACACCATAACAATATACAGAATGTCCTTGGTGTGGCATACACTCTTCGCACACAATAATCCCTCAAACAACTCTATGGGCGGAAAACACCATCACACTAATAAATCACCATCCAAGTGTATATCACTTATTATTAGTGATTGGAGGCATGAACATCACCATATAGATTCACAGAATCTCCTCCAGGCAGGACAATACACTTTGCCTGAACTTAATCTATTATAGCTACAAGGTGGGAAACGCTTCACCTTATTTCTCCGTATCTCCAAGGTGGAAAGTCGTCACCTTAAAATATTCTCCATGAACATACATTTATGGCTCCAATAAGAATGCCTGCAGGCGAGAAAATCATCGCCATTAAGAAAATAAGTGGATAGGACCTATCACATCATAATTATCATGATCACAATTATGGATTCTCTCAGTCACAAATACAAGCTTACAGCTCGGCTTCCAAACACAGAATATCTCAGTTACCCCAGACTTGTATTCACTAAACGCTCTTTCCCAGCGCACACACAAGTCACAACAATGC
This sequence comes from Oreohelix idahoensis, assembly GCA_024509875.1. Taxonomy (NCBI): domain Eukaryota; kingdom Metazoa; phylum Mollusca; class Gastropoda; order Stylommatophora; family Oreohelicidae; genus Oreohelix; species Oreohelix idahoensis. Next base: position 1,212 of record JAMPIV010006564.1, on the reverse strand, counting down.
TGACATAAAGTCGGACATGAACTCAATCCCTGAGTTACACTTAAACAAGTATTGACAAAATCATTTCAGTGACCCTTAACACCAATCACTATCATCATTCACACTCATGAAACTGTTCTGTGACACCTTGCAGTAAACCTGCACTAAACAGAGCTACCACCACTGCTGGTCTCCCCTGCACCAAAGTTTCTTGTGCTCTTACAGCGGTAATTTCTGTAACAATTTGTTTGACACTATGAGTCTCCCAGCCCAACGTAACGACCACGCTGTCACCCTGCTTCTCTCATGGAGCCGACAGTCTTGGAGAACATGTTCTACTGTCTGTTTGTCCTTCCCACATGGACACATATCTGTCTGTTTGTCCTCCCCACATGGACACATATCTGTCTGTTTGTCCTCCCCACATGGACACATATCTGTCTGTTTGTCCTCCCCACATGGACACATATCTGTCTGTCCAGTTGTCAGTTTGTTGAACAGATGCTATCTGAGCCTGTATTGGCCAATTCTTAGTCTGAAAACTATCACTTGATCTCTTCTTGATAATGTGTAGCATGATTCTGTATTATAGGACTCTGTGATAATGTGTAGCGTGATTCTGCATTATAGGACTCTGTGATAATGTGTAGCATGATTCTGTATTATAGGACTCTGTGATAATGTGTAGCATGATTCTGCATTATAGGACTCTGTGTGTTTCTTATGCAGTTTTTTTTTAAAGTTATTTTTTATTACTGATTTTACCTCTTCATATGTTGCCCTGTCTTCAGTATGGATTTTTCTTCCTCCTTATTTTGCAAGTCTGTCTGCCTTCTCATTTCCATATATCTCGCAATGTGCATGGATCCACTGTACTTTTACTGCTTTAAATTGTTAGCTGGTTTCTATTAATGCGTCTGCCAGGCTAATTCTTAATTACTTAGTTGTTTTTCTTCTAGCATGAGATGTAGAGGTTTGGAATAGAGAGTGCCATTCTATCCTATCGGCTGTCTTTCTCATGACCTGGTTTCATTCTAGTCCTCGGTCCTTCAAAGATTGTCTAATGTTGTCCTCCCAGTGGACTCTGTCAGGCTAATTCCTTGTTTTTATTGTTCCTGAGGGTAGCGATGACTGACAATAAGTCTTTGAGGAGTACTATCTTGTCTCTAGCAAAATCTTTATTTTCCATGATGATCTAAATGTTTAATTCTAACGAAGATAGCAACATTGGAA